>CAJNOQ010001531.1:0-30628 GCA_905250885.1 Didymodactylos carnosus | reverse complement strand
CCGAGCTCTCTAACGTTAAAAATGGCAGAGAAATCTGGGACGGACGAAGACCCATTTTTGGACCTTAATTGTGAGCTAGCTCTTGATAGGTTTAATATTTCGAGCTGAAATTTTCACTGTGAGGTCATCATATCTAGATACACCATCTCTGAATCTCAATAAAAATAATCAAATTTGGAGTCAAAAAGCTTCGACACTGTCGAATTTTTAGTCTGTTGAAGGGCTATGGGGAAGCCTCGTGGTCATATTCGGAATCAGCATGGTCGATAACCCATAACCCACTAGATGTCGATCAAAAAGCGATTTATCATCTCGGGAAGTTCCCCCGTTAGTACATAGTATTCAGTGCGATTTAGTACATAGGTTCAGGTGACCAATAAAACTACGTAAGAGAGATTAACACAGTTCCGACACCATATCGGAGTTTTTCGGGATGTTGTCGTCTAAATATGTGCGTTCAAGAGTTTTTCTTGATCGGTTTTTGGACGTTTATCTGTATATACAAAAAAAGTGTTACTGCAATAAGTAAAAATAAGTTAAAAATATCTTGAAGAATCCGAGTAGTAAGAAACAAATCTCTTAATAAAGAAAAAACAACAAACAAGCCAACAGCAGAACTTTTAAGTGCTCAAAAACGGTACAAAACTGTTCAGTTCGGTGGTTGATGACAGATCATACAAGGATCTTCACCATACACCACCTGGGTACTGATATCATTAACTGACTAACTCTTAATAAAGCTGTTCTGGTCCACATCACTTATTAATATTCACAGATCTTTTAATAACATAGCAATAATTTTGTGATAAGGTGTCAAATTTTTAGTTCTATACTATACAAAATCTTCCCGGTGACTGCATTGGAAAGAATATTGAATACAGTATTGTTCAATCTGCCTGAAAAAGAAACTATGGAACTATCGTATAACAGAGAGTACATGCATGTATATAGCAGAATATGATGATCGTAATAGATATGTATATAAAGTATTACTTACACAGTACAAATTCGGTTCAAGGCTGTTTTGATACCAGTCTGATGCCAGCTCGTTTTTCATGCGTCTTTTCCTATTCTATTTCAAATATTTTGTATTCGATACTTGAATTACAATGCTAGCGAAGTAAACTTTTAGTAACATATCAGAGAGAAAAATCCTTCTCACACATCTGTTAGACGACTCTGTTTACGAAGAATTTACTGCAAGAAATTCGTTTAAAAAAAAGCGCGAGAATCGTGTTTGACGTGATCATAGGTTGCGTTAAACGCGCCAAATTTTTCGCAAACACAGTTTCGCGCGGTACTTTAAAGATAAACTCGCGTTTTTCGCGACTTTTCTAGGAAATTCGTTTTTTCGCGGTTCTTGAGCTAATCTCGCGTTGTACTTCGTTAAAAACACGTTTTTCACTCATTATTTGTTATAGAAATGCCTAACTTCGCGACTTCGGTACGAAACGAGTTTTACGTGTCAAAGAAAATATCTTATAAATTTTGACAAAGTGCAACGCGTGATTTCATTTCTAGCCAAAACCCGTTAAATTCGTTTCAATTGAATCCTACATACGAAAAATTCGGTGCCGTTCGCGAGTCTTGAAGTCTATTGCGATTGAAAGTGCGTTTTTAAAAAGTTATGATGGTCATAAACGCGTTTCTCACGAATTACTGATGCCAAAACGCGGTTTTGATTAAGGCGTATATTTAAAGCTCAAGAAAGTCGCCGTATTCATGGTAAAACTGTGTATTCTCGCACTCTATGAATGCTAAAACCGCGTTAAATCGAATTTTCAAAACATATAGGTAACTGACTGGGTACCAATACATTATTTAACACATTGTGATGAATCCATAGGGGAGAAAAACACTACTTTTTTTTCACTACGTGTCCATCACACACGTAGTGGAAATATTTAAAAGTGATTCGGAGCGATGTTAAGTATATCTAGTCTTGGAGGTAAAAATGATCTCCAGAATCCACAAAATCAACTCTTTCAAACTTAGTTTCCAAAATTCTCCAATTATTGTTTTCTTAAAGAAAATGTTTGAATGTATTCAGCATAAAGAAATTTTCCTCCATTATTGCTGTTATTTTCTTCATCTTGTACTTGAATAAATTTATACGTATAATAAAAAATAATAAAATACTCAGAATAATATTTGTTTTTATCGAACAAACAAACAAACAAATAGCTCTTCAAGCTGTTAAAAAAAACATCAGTCTCCGTTCGAAAAATGAATAGTTAAGCATAGTTAATAGCTAGTAGTATCTACCAGAGGTGATAACCTGCATAATTCTTCACCCCTGCGCGGTACCGCGCAGGAACAAAATAAAATTTACCCGTGCTGTAGTTTGCAGGATAGCAAAAAAATATTTTGGTCTGCACAGGCAGAGGTTGAGGGTGTAAACTTCTGCACTGCCCTGCCCTTTAAGTTGACTGCAGGTGGATCCTAAGGCGAGGTATAATAATTCTTTTTCCTACTGACCACTATCAGTCTATAGTACACACTGATAATTATAGACTGTATCACCAGTTACGATTCACTATCCTTGTTCTATATTTTTCTCTTTCTGTTATCGTTATAGTCTTTTGTCATCTTCTATATACTAGAGCCTTAGCGTACAGCACATCTTAGTGCGGTGCATATGTCGACATTCAGACGCATTTTTTAGGATAGAACGAAAAAACAGAAACGTTTCGCTTATTTGCGTTGAGATGAATTATTATCCTGCCCATAAAAGACAAAAGGCACAAAAATATGAGCAAAATGTGCGTCATCTTTATCTTCGTCATCTTCATCTTTCTCATCTGGTGGTCACTGTATATTCATTCCAAACGTAATGAATGTTCTTTTTTTCTAAAGACTGAACTGAATCCACAAAGCACATGCCCATGAAGGGATTGTCTGATGCAATGAAAAAGCCTTTTCTGCAGAATCACATTCCACATCCCGCTTTTTGTTTCTCTAATCAAGAAGAAATTAGACAACGATCGGTTAAAATATATAACGATCGGTTATTTTGTATGAGTGAAAACAAAAGTTTCTCATATGTCATTTCAATAGAACACGAAGAAAATGCGAGAAAAAAACCCTTTTCTTTCCTTCCCCGAAGGCTACCTCATGTCACATTTGTATTTCTGTATGCGAATAAAAAAGATTTGCTATACGCTAAGGCTCTATTACATATAAAAGGAGCGAACTTCATTGTTTTTCTTTATTCTATATTTTTCGTTCAGTTTAGTTTAAACTTTATTCATTTAAGAAAGAGAAATAAGAATAGTCATTCTACACAGATGCGATCTAGGCCATTGTATCAGAGGAAAATGACGTATCAAATGATATAAGTGATTACGGATAAAGCGTTTCTCTCCTTCATCCTAAAATGTCTAGTAGACATACCATAAAACTGTTAGTTAGTTTGTTTTCGTTAAGGGATCGTTCTGGCCTTCAGTGTGATCAATATTTCGCTTGGTCTCCTCTCTCTTTTTGTTCTCCATACAAAAACGTCTTTCCCTGCAGTGAATGCAGGTGAGATCTTCTCTCCTGCAAGGAGCGCAGGAAGGAAAATATTTTTCTTTATCTGCAGTGGAAAATTTTTGCATTCACCTGCAAACTGCAACCTGCCTGCAGCTTGCAGACAGTTTAAGATGCAGGGGATCAACTCTGATTTCGTTCTCTAAAAAATCCTGGTCCTATTAGAATAATCCGACTATTGTGAAAAAAAAGATATATAAATATAGTAAAGCAGAGATATCAAAATATTCTAATTTCGTCAGCTTTGAATACTCTGTTGAATGGTATATAATCTGAAAACTTCGGTAAACACATTCAAAAAAAATTTTGAAAAGTAAATTTGTTGAGAAAACCTGCAGAATATGCTTAACAACGTATAGAAAAATCTTCTGCGATGTTGCCAAGGGGCAAAAGACCTCGTAAAAGAGTGCACACACTTATAAGTGACCGTCACTTTAACTGTCACTTAGCCGCTTTAAGTGACACTTTAAGTGCCAAGTTTATTTTTCTGTTTTGAACAAGATTTGAGCAGTATTTTTCCTGGTTATGGGTAAGAAAACGGAACTCATTTCGCTTTTTGCTACCCATAAATTACATGATACTGGACGGATGATAGTGACGGATTCACGTAAGCGGCAAAGACTTTCTGCCGATTTTACCACAATAAGACTGCAGAAAAACGTCCAAATACTGGAAAAACAGGACAAGTACGAAGCCTGTATTTTTAAAAGCATTAAGAATAGCATTAAAGTATTGTACAAAACTGCACAAAAACGATCTGATTCTGATGAAAGCCGGGTGTCAGTCCAAAAATTTGTGAGTTAAAGTTTGTGCGCTTTGACGGGCTCAGGTGCACTATTGTCAAAGAGAAAACAGCAGATTTTGTGACTTTTGTAATCCGGGCTCCGTTCCACAGGCAATAAATTTTTTTCAAATTTTTTTTGGTTGTACTCCTGGAGACTCCTTGGTATTCTTTGTGACTTCGCTGAGCTCGAAGAATTTTCCTGACTGTTTTTGAATTTTTCCGCGTTTTTTCCGCTTAGCCCCATTTTCAGTCATTCTTACAGATTTTAGGGATTTCATCGGATTCTAGTCCCCTTTTCCGATTTTTTCTTGTACTTCCAGGAATTCCTGCAGTTCCTCGAACTTCGGGAAGTTTGTATAGGATTCTCCAGGCGTCTGTAGGTTTGGGAGCCCACGGCTGCTTGCAATTCTGCTGTTTCCCCCTTGAATATTGTTCAAAATGCTTGTAAGAATTCAGGCTAAGTGCTTCACATGGATTTGATTTACTGACCGGTAGCATTTAATCCGTGCGCGTTCTTCATAGATCAGTCATCAAAGTAAGGAGAAATTCGAGTTATCTACTCTAGTAGATCGAGAAAACGTTAGTTCGATCGACGAGTGGAGAGGATAATACAGACCTTTTAGAAAAAGTTTTTTGTATATAAATGACAGAAAAAAAGCAAAAAGAAAATAGATTTGTCGTTTTAAAACTTTTTTTTTCTTTTTTCTTTTTCTAATCTTTTTTAAAAGGTCAACTATTTGTCATAGACTTTTAAAGCATAATATATTTTTGTGTTTTTCTGTTTCTATGGCTTGAGTGTCTTCACATACAAATACTGATAGTATCATTTTACAGAAGAAACGAGAAAACGAGCAAACAGAAAAGCTTTCTTATTGATCCCCAAGCAAATATCACCTATGGGAAAAATCTAGATTTCTGATACTGATCTGATCCTACAAGATCTTACGTATGAAATAGTAAGATTACATAAGTCTGTGTCCGATTTTATACGGTCCTACATACGAATGAGACATGATTTTCACAGTTTTTAAAAAATGTGAATTGTGATGAAAAAGTGTGACTTAATAAACATTTTTCGGAGAATTCTCCAGCCGGTGATTTTCTATTTTATACCCACGTCGACTCTCGCGCCCTAGTCGCGGCGCGTACGCGATTTCGCGCAAGCGATCGCTATGAACTCCCGTTGTCGCTTCGTAATCGCTATTGAGTCGAGAAGTCGCAGCGGGATCCTGAAAAATTCTTACCTAGGTAGAAGAGGAATTTTTAAGAGTAGTGGTGAGTTCGCGATGTCACGGCGCGAGTCTTGTGATCGCGAATTTCAACAGCCGTACTCTGCTTAGTCGGGCCCCGACTCTTGCTGCAGCAAGCTTTTCTTCAAAAGACTTGGTTAGTCGCGGCGCGATCGCTAAAAAATCTTGTATCTATACGACTTTTTAGCGATCGCGCCGCGACTNATACAAATCTTTGGTTTGGCGGCGGGGCCTTCCAAAAAAATTTTTTTATATATCCCCTTTTTCCGCTTGGGCGCGGCGACTAACCAAGTCTTTTGAAGAAACCTTGCAGCTGCAAGAGCCGCGCCAGATTTTTTTCTGAATTCTTAAACTCGCGCCGTGATCTTGACCTAATCTTATTTTTAAAAAAAATCTTTTTTTAAGATTCGGTACACGATTAATGTATATTATCGGGGCACCATTTGCGCCGAGATAATCACAGATATATAAACAGTAGTATTTTGTAGTCGCGTCGCGAGTCGCGATTTTTATCGTTGAGTTGCGATCTAAATAGAGGAGTTTTAAAAGGTCGCGGGGCGAGTCTTGATTGTTCTGTGTTATACCTCATATTATCTTTCTGAACTTATATAACACACACATAGTGAGAAAAAGAAAAGAACAGGCCACGTGTATGTGTGTTGTGCTCATGGCTACGTTGTTCTCTTCTTTTATCTTTAACCTGTTGTATACACAACGCGTTGTGTATACAATAGGTCAAACATACACGTTGCAACGTGTATGTTTTCTTTTAATAGTCATTTCTTTTTTGTTATCGCAGTGTTAACTTTACTTTATCATGTAGTCTATTGCAACCATACACTGCTTTTTCAAATTTTTTGTGTTAATACATAAGTTTGAAATATTAAATAATATATAGCTAAAATTGTGGTAAGTACATAGCAGTTCAGTGTGTGGACGCGGAAAAAAATAAGCTCTTTCGTTTTCGCTACATTTGTTACACAGTTGAGCCGTTTTTCTCCTAACAGTTTTGAAAGTCAAACACTGGGTTACCTTTGTCAGAAAATGCACAAAATCTAAGAGATTCGTCTATAGAGGTTCAATTAGCATGTGGACCGTGTTAAACGATCTCAAAATAAATGCACTAAAGTGAGAAATGCGCCAAATGGTTGATTATCATCTATGAGTTCCCTCGGTGTAATATCGCTTTGTTGTTGGTGACTTACAGGATGTAGCGAAGATCGGTTCGCTCCTATTTGACGCACGGAGGATAGCGGCATAGTTCCAAAGCACCTCCTTCACAGTATTCTAGATTAGCTCTCGGCTCTGGCAACGAACTGTTCACAGCGTTAGTAGGTCTCGGATACACATCCTCTGTAAGTACAAGCGTGATGTTTCATCACATACAGCAAACGTTTCCTTACGGTAAAACCCATAGACGAGCAATACGATATCAATCTATCTCACGTATATTTTGCGATCTAATTGCAGTCTCATGGCAAATCAGAATTGAAAAGTATAGATGAATACCGTTAGGTCAACCGTTGATGATAATCTTGAAGCATTTACTTTCGAATTTGATTTTCCAAAATACCTTCTGACTTAGCCATACTTCAAAAAAAACGTTTAGTTCAACTTTGTAACAACAGAAAAGGCGAAAGGACTTCTTCACTGTGCACCAGATATACTGTTCTGAAATAACTGTGTACTTGTTACGTGCATCATGTTCCGAAGAGTAAGCCGGTAAAATATGGTGCACTTAAGTGTTAAACTGGATGCTGACAAAGTATCCTTTCTCCCTGAAATGCAAACCTCTGATATTACTCTTTTTCTGGTGCTTATCTTTGTTTGTGATTTTACTGTGATTTATCGTAAATAATATTGAATGAACATATAACAAAGAAGAAAAACTAGTATACTCGAGGCAACTTTATCACAAGGCTGGATGATACTCCAAGCAAGAAAACAACAGTGTATACATTGAGTTCTGAAATGATCTGAAGAAGCTATTTTCGACCGGATAAATCTAAGATGTCTTTGGAGAGATTCAAATCTTGAAAGCAGAGATGAGATGGTCGTACTCCTCTTAAAACGCTGTAGGCAATTTCTGTTTCTGGAAAACTGTTAAAGGAGCAAAAATGGGATAAAACTAGGATCAGAAAAAATCTGAGGCGACTATGCATGATTCTTGCAGAAACTTATCGCGACTATGCACGATTCTTGTATAGCCGGTCTGCATAATAGGATTTGCGACGCGACTGATCGCGACTCTTAATAGCTTGTGTCACAGTTTTAAAACAAGGCAAGACTCGTGCCGCGAGAACGCAATTTTCTTATATAACTAACAAGATCTTGTCGCGAGGATCACTATAGTAAGACTCTATAGCGATCGCTAAAAGCGCGGCCTATTTCGCGAGTCCTATAGCGATCGCGTAGCGCGTTCGCGCCGCGATTTTTTGGCGCGAGTCGTGCCGCGACTGAAAATCGACCTGGGTAGGCTACTATGATAGTGATACTGGTTTAGTTTTTTGTTCGTTTATAATACTAGATAAATAAAATTCGTCATTTATATTTGAATAATAAAGATAAACGGGTGATTTATTTTTAAAAGCTTAACGTAAAATAAACAAATAAAGACATTATTTTACGATATATATGTAGTAGGTCCGGAATGTTCTAATGTAGAATATTCCGCAACTATTGCTGTTTTAGAACTGTTTTAAAACAACAGAATTTGTTATTATTCAGACGAAGTACTTTATTCAGAAGATGTTTCTAGGCATTCTACGTATCAGAAGATGTCTGTAGGCAAAACTTCAAAGAATAAAGAAATAAAAATGAAATAAATGGTTATTCTCCTTCTGCAACCATGGTTTTGCGCTTATTCTATTCAATCTTCTCTTTTCGAGCTAGGTTAGTTTCCCAGTCGATGTGGGTAATTTATCATGACTTAAAACCACTCATTTAGACAACTGAACAGGAATAATCAGCTCACGATTTGAGGTGGGAGTGAAGGCATCAACGATGACATACTAAGATTTCCCTGCTTGTTCATTCACTTGAAAACAAAAAATAAAATTTTTACATCCGAATTGATCAATATTATGTACTGACATCAGATTGGTTCATCTTAGTAGAAGTAATATTCTGATTGTATAAAGGCAATTTTCGTTTGCATCTAAACACCTTAACTCAATACTCTTTCTCAGTAGGCAACGTGCTAATTCCCAATGAGTATGTGTTTCATAGCAACAGCCAGAACAAGGAAGATTTGGTATTTAATGCTGATATTGTTCAATTCAGCTGAATTTTTGTTGAAGTTCATGCGCATTAACGTCTTTTGTTACCAGAATTAAAATGTTCTCTATACGAACGACCGATATGATTTTTAAAATGTGTGAAATGTCAATCATATTTTGCGGATCATATTTCTGTTCTCTGTGTTGACTTTGTTACTGTACTTGTGATTCTGGTAACTAAAGTGACTGTGTTTGGTGTTGTTATATGTGCCCATGATAAAATGGATTACGACGACAACTAATGTGAATACTTATGCTTCCGTTTTTACTAACATTTATTTGTGTTCATTTTGTTATTCAGCTTTTTCCTTTTCTATCAACCCTATTTGGGCTTCATCAGTTGCCAGAAACTGTTCTTTCAGAAAAACTCAAAAGAACTATCAGACGATTAAAATTACTTGATAAGCTTCAATATCATACAATGAGCAACGCTCTTTCAAGTGAGATATCTCGCAGCTTTAGTCGATCAGTACGCACGGAGATATCTTATTTCCCAGAGGAACCTCATTCATACGATTTGACCAACAAATCCATCGTTTCGGATCTTAAAAATTCAAATTGCTTGCTTTTGACGATACCGTCTATTGATAGGTTCAGATAAGAACGTCTATTCGACACCACTGGATCTACACTGGATCAAAACTACTCAGGGAAGCTGGCTTATTGTCCAACTCATGAACTATTACGGACAACTTCAGAATAAATTAAAGCAACGTTCATACGTTCATGTTATCTTTGCATTACTCGTGAGCAGTAAAAATCTCAGCTTTTTCGAGACTAAAATGTTTAGCAGTGCGACTTGGGACGACAAAGTGAAACTATTGTTCTAATCGTTTTCTACTTCTTATAATATACGTACACTATCGCCACGAAATCCAAACTCAACAGCAAATGTCCACGGTAGTGAACACATCTTGACATTGATTGGTATCTCATACCTTTTCTTTGTACGATTGTTGAACAACTCAATCTTTCTCTCATTGCAGTTCAATGTTAGCTCTAGTCTGTCATCATTAATGATATCACCATCAAAACCACCATAACCATTGTAAGCGCCATTCAGATAAACCCAAGCACATCTTTTGTTAGCTCCACCCCATCCATAAGCAGATGACAAGAAGTCAGCTCCTTCCCTTCTTCCATTGGAAGGAGACATAATACCAACGAATATCCAGTCACTTGCTTTTACGACTTCGACCGAAATTTGATGAAGACCGCTTGAATACAAACTAGTGCCGTAAACACTTGCATCTCCTGACTTTGAAACAGCTAATCGACCACTCTCGCTCACTTCTATGTCACCAACAGCTTCACCAAATCTTTCTTCTGTAGTTGGGTGGTACTTGACATGAGCCTGACTTGATATAACTCGAATCAGCATCACCGAGGCAAACGAATCTTCAGAGACATCGATGTTTTTCGGTCGATCTATTTCATCTTTGATTTTGTTCAGCTCTTCTATCCATTGATCGAGATCTGATTCAACATAATCTTCAGTGTTGCGTCTATATCTCAAATCATCAGTTATTCGTCGAAAGGCTTTCATTGTTTTGTGAGCGTTTTCATCTAACAGTTGTTGAAGCTGATTCCGAGCATCGCCAGACGCTTGCCTGATTTTGTTTATTGATTCTGTTTCCCACTTGTCGATTTGTGTGAAGAGAGGATGTTTTGCCATTGGGTCAGAAATATTTTGTAGTTGCTGTTGAATGAGATCATGCTCGAAAACGATTGTGTCCAGTCGCTTCGCTAACGCTTCTCGATGTCCGTTCGAATGTTTTCGACAAAACTTTTGTTGACAACCTTCGCATGCAAAAATGCCAATCCCTTTATCGCACGTTGAATGAGCACATGGTGTCTTGGATGTCATCGGTGGATTCCACTAGAAATATGAGACAATGACAGTAGAGTACCTAAGTTGACTGAAGCAGAAGTAGAGAGAGTGATATCGAAAGGGCCTTCACTGTTTAGAATAATGTAATTATTTAACCGAGAGATTAGCAAGATGCAAAGCCTGCTTGTGAGGTTGATCACAAACAGTTTCACTAGTTAAGCACCAGTTGTGCTATGAGACGTTTGTTTCACGATAGAAGATCATACATTCTGAAAGGAAGAGCAGTAGAAAATATTGAAGAGAGTAATGATAGCTGATGATGATGTAAGAATCGCGTCGAAAGCTGGAGAACCAAATAAAATATTGGATTTAGTTAAAATCTTATCGTGTATTTCGTAGCAGTTTTATACTCACTATTCTCTACGATCATACATTCGTCGACAAGTGCGAAAAGTAACGTTCTCTACCTTCAAAAGTATTATGGTTGTGTGTTGCACAGTTAATACGTATTGTTTCAATGTGACAAAAATCAAGCATATATTCTCGACTGTAGTTGTTGTTACAGAATGATGTTTATTGACATTAAGAGAAAGGAAAAAACCTGAAACGTGTGAGTTCGTTGAATAAATAGGGGTATGAATCAAACAGAGAAGAAGAAAAAAGAGGAAAGAAGATTTTGCTTTTGAACGATGACAGCTTTTCATGTGCAGTGTTTGTTGCTCGAGCCAGAAGACCTAAAGATTTCATGGACAAATCGAGTCTACATAACTTACTACAAAGGCGGGAAACTGAAATATTCTGGGAAGACAGAAAACGAGAACCCAAGAGAATCGTGATAAGTCATACCTGATTTTTTCAAATTTAAAATCTGCCTAGGCAAAACTAAAATTCTAATTTTGACGAGAGATTTGCTAGACAAAATTAAAAGGACCCAGTCGGATGCCGAACTTACTGCCACCTACAGAAACCAAAAAGAAATATTCTCTCTATGCACTTTTGTAGATCTCGCCTTGGGCTACAAGTCCCTATATCCAACATCTCCATCCGCCCCTTACTAGCGGAGAGAAATTCGACTTTTCATCAATTTCCACGGCTTTTCGACTTCGATGTCTTCCAGTATTTTGAACTGTGTGTCCCACAGGATAGGTGACCAAGCGTCAACGTTTGCCAGAAATTGCGCACAAGGTAGAGCTACAAAATTCACTATTTGAAGGCTCTCCTACTAGGGCGCGTCATACCCAAAATGACCTAGCATAAAAATTTGAAGTCCAATTTTAAGGTCGTTTTTCATTTTTCTTGCTCAGTTTTCATTATTTTACGTATCACTTGTCAACAAAGTCTAAATATAGGATCATATTCGGGCTCAGCATAAAAAACTGAGTCGAGTAGACTATACTAGAAATTTTTAGATGGTCTTATGGGTAGCTTTACTGAGTATATACCTGATTGCAAAGATGGATCGTACAGTTGACCCTATACTTTCCAAAGTTCGCTTGTTTTACCAATATAAATACACAGTTTTGTAGAGCTTATTTGGGGCTACACGATGCACTATCTGAATTTTAGTTTTGAGTGAGTAAAGATGCCAAAAGCGGCTGTTTGGTGAAGAGTCGCCATGAACCTATGAATATCTTAGAAGCCCGATACGCATGTCTCCTCTAAACATTGTTTGATAACACTCAAAACTTCGCGATAGACATGTTTTTAGACGCTCTGTCTACTGATACCCTCAAAATATCAAAATAATAAATCCAAGTATAACAAGTTTTCTAGAGATCTCCTCGAAAACCAACCGATTTCAGAAACCATATTTCGCACTTTTGACCATCAGGAATTGTACGCCATCTGAAATTGTATCTCTCTTGAAATTTTCACCCTCCTACACGTCTAGGGGGAGGAGATAAACCGTTGTTAAATCATGAAAAACCAACGACACGATAGCATATGACTGCCGTCCACTATTTTGTTTTGTATTCGCTCAAATAAAACCTTTTTCGCATGAAAATTTCAAGAGAGATACAATTTCAGATGATTTCACATAAACTTTCTTGTTGACTAATGAGTTTAATTTCTACACGGTGATGATCCTTAGACATTCCTGGTATTAAAACTGTCATTTTACGTGGATCTTTGAATCCAAGAACATTTGTATCCTAAAAGATATTTTATGTATCAATTCTTTGTTTACCGATTGAAAATTGACTTATACATAAAAAAGGGCAGCCAATTCGCGCCGTCATTCTGGCGATGCTATATGATATTGTTCTGGCTTTGTTCCAAAATCGAAAAAAAAAACTTTATCAGCCATAAATTCTGTTTTATCAAATGAAATCGTTATTCTATAATGCATATGAAATGATGAACAGAGTTATAGAAAATAATTAGCATCTGTTCCATTAAGAAGAATTAAATTTTGAATATTTGTCTCAGTATGTGTAAATTCATCATCATCTGGACAATCGTAATCTTGCTTGATGTAATGACTCATTAAACCAACATACAATAAATATTTCTGATTGGGATAGTTCAGACTTAATTTTTCTATAGCGCGTTTTAATAAAGTGGCAATAACGCGATCTTTGTTTCACAATAAATGCGATGACATATTAGCATAAATTTAATTCTTCTTAATAGAACAGATGATAATTATTTTCAGTAACTCTGTTAATCATTTCATATGCATTATAGAAGAACGATTTCATTTGATAAAACAGAATTTATGGCTGATAAAGTAATATGGGAATCATTAGAACCAGGCAAAACAAACGACAGAGAAATGGATAAATCTTTTATGTTTAGTGTTCTTATAGTCAAGCAGTGCTGTTTTGGTCTACTCTTTTGGCTTTATGTTATTTTACAGTCTATTTATTTTCGCTCTTTATATAAATAGAAAAAGAATTATTTCCCTTTTTTTATCTTGTCACTCTCTACATTTTCACTATACCATTGTTCAGTGGACAATGTAAACATTGTCCAACATTACGGATGATTAAAAGTGGCATAACAATGCCGATTTCACAAGTAACTTGTGAAAGATCGTTCTCGAAGATGAAGATAATCAAGAACTATCTTCGCAATTCCATGTCTGACAAACGCTTAAGCGACTTGACAGTCTTGGCTGTTGAACGTAATATTGCTATAGATTATGAGCGAGTAGTAGATAAATTTGCACGAAATCACAAGAACAGCAGGATTTTATTGTCTTAAGTTATCTTCCTATATACTTTTAAAATAAATAGTCAAGCTCGCTATACATTGATGTGAATTATTTATTTAGTATAGAACAAGAAACATTTTTGATGAATCCAAAAATTGGAAAAGGTTTAAACTACATTTTTTTGTCCTTCAAAATTCAGTGAGGCCGAGCCCACCCTGGTCAAAATTCAGGAGGCCTGGGCCCACCCTAGTCTAAATTCCTGGCGCCGCCGCTACATATATGAAAGCAGATCTTCAACTTAAACTGTACCTCCTTCAGGTACAATAATATCAAAGAAATACTAATACTCATTGACATTTTGCAAATAATAATAATTTATTGTAATAAAACTCTATTCGACTGACATGGAAAAGTGATCTGATCATATCATTTTATAGCTTTATCACATTAACGTTTTATTAGTGACCTTCGAATAACCAACTAGATTTTTTTGTGAACAGATCAGTAGGAAAAAAGAAATACAGCCGTAAATATATAGGGAGTGATGCACTATAAATAAAAATCATACATGCAAATTAACTATGTGAAAAACACCTTAATGGAACATTTTAATAGAAAAAAGTGTAAAATGTGAAGGCTTCTTAAGTTTACACACCACATATATCTAATCGATTAGAAACTCATTTACGTATTTATTAGCAGCTTATGAATTCTTTCTTTTATTATGAATACGAGTAAATGGCATAGCCATTGTACCTTTCGTAAAAATTTGTTTGAAAGAAAAATCAAAGTAGTGTTAAACTGATTAACGAGTTACGTGTTAGTGTGATAGAGAATTGCAAAAATGGCTTTTCTCTATACTTCATCTACTTTCTTCAAAAAAATTTGGTTTATTCTGATTATAGCTAAAATCTCCGCTTGACTTTAGTCTTTTCATCGTACCTTTTTGTGCACGTACCTTTTCTCTTTTCCAAATTAGATACCGTTTCTGCTTAATCTGAAATCTAAAAATGGATGTTCAGCATCTAAAAGGTATCTCTGATAGCCTCATATCAATCATTCGAGAGAAAGTCATCAGCATCTCTCAGAACACACGTTGACTCTTCAGCTATCGCCGCCAAAATGCAGTCGCAGATGCCATATTTTTAATAACACGGTAACAGCGTAAGATAGAAGGTTGCAGTTTTCAACAGTCAAAAGCAGACGCCTGAGTCTAGCTTTTCATAAGTAAAAACGGTTGTTGAAAAAATTTCTGAAGTCGATTTTTGCAGCGGATCTCTGGAAAACTAGTTTGGATTTATGGAACTAACATTGAAATAGGCCAATTTTTTTCATAGACATATAGTCCGAAGTGTCCTCTACAAAACTCGATCTAAGGAATATCTCGAAAATCCATGGTTCGGGTACTACCGACGTTTTCCCGAAGCCTCGGAACTCCTCTGTCTTTAGGTTTGGGAGTGTCAGAAATGAATGAAAACATAGATTATCGACTATTCTGAATCCCGTGGCAGTGTTAGTTTCCAAAACAAAATGCAACAAGAGAGTGAAAACCTTTACTGGGTGAAATAACTAATTTTGGCTTTTTCATCAAAAACTAGAAAATTCATAACTGAATAAAAATTCATCCAACCTAATTTAGAATGTTAGCAAATATTTTATTTTCTCCGCTCATTCTGTACTTAGGGCCAATAAAACTTCAGAAAACCAACAGAAAACACTTTTGTTTCTAGAAAAATTTCACAGAAACCTTCAAAACTAGACAATAGTTTTTATTGGCTCTAAGTACTGAAGTGTCTAGCCTATCGCCCGCTTGTTTCTCTCCATCTTACGAACTCCTTTTGTCCTGGTGACATCGCTCCTGTCGTTTAATTAGAGGTTTTTGTAGCTCCTTGTGTAGAGAGTGTGTTAAAAGTACAGCTTTTAGTTCTGGGGTTCGAGGAACATCTCTGTGTAAAATTCTTCAGGATCTTGGATGGTTCTCTATTTCACAACTTTTATATGTACGCCGCATGTGCTTAGTTCACAAAATTATGCATTGTAGAGTGCCTTCTTATCTTATTGAGCTGTATTCTAATCGCAATCATCATTCCTACAACACCAGGAGCTCTGCTGCTAAAAATGCTCCTATTTTTTTAGAGGTCGTCCTCTTCTTGAAAAAACATTCATACGTGAAGGCAGTCGACAGTGGAATATGCTGCACAACAATGTTAAACAATTGCACCATCTAAAAGACTCTAAATATTTCCTAACTTCTCAATATCTTCAACCTTTTCCGTTCTGCGTTCTTTGACGATTAGATGAGAAATAACGAAGGGATATCTTTACCATATAAAAAGAAGAACACGATATATCAGAACTATAGACTTTGCAATTTGAGATATTTGCATAGATATTTATAGATATTTGCAAACATTTGCCAAGAAGTGAAAAGATTGACATATTCCTTATTTGATACGTCCCTATTCTTATTCATTTTTCCAGTGTAGAATATTTGAAGAAGATGCATCTGTGAAAACAAAAAAAAGTGAATACAGGCGCATATATATATAGAAGTGATACGACAACTTGAATAAGTTGGGTGATAACTTATTCAAAGTAAGTAAATAGCAATTGAAAGAGAAAATTAAAATATGTAACTAAAATTGGTGTGTACTTCTTTTGAGTTTATACCCTAACTGAGCCTGAAATCGTGTTCTCGAAGAGAAAATCGGATGAAACGTGTTGAAACAAGTGGTCCATTACGTGAAGGAAAGATCCATTGCGGAAATAAAATTTCTTGTCCTCCTTTAGGTCAAAATCTTTATAAGAATGTAAAAGACAATTTTCATTACTCTGTAAGCTCTGATACTTTTACTGAAGTCATATTAGCATCACGATTTCATATATATAGAATTCTCAACTATGAGAGGTATATGAACTCTTTTAAAATCAAAATGGCTTAATTTCTAAACTTAATAAAATCACTTCATATCACCGATAAAAAAAACATTAAAGTTTGTTTAGAGTTAAAGAAAAGTGCTTTTTCGTACTCAGCACACTTGATAACTTCGAAAATTTTCTATTTTTAGCGAGAGGAACCGCCAAAAAGTTAAGGAATATTTTCAAAATGGTATAAGTTTGCCATGGAGCTTTTTCTGCGTCAATTTGTTTCAAAATTTTTCTTAACTTTTTGGCGGTACCCCCTCGCTAAAAATACAAAAATTATTCGAATTTATCAGGTATGCTAAATACGAAAAAACACTTTTCTTTAACTCTAAATGAACTTTAATTTTTTGTTGGTGATATGTCGATTTTCTTGTTGTTAATTTTTGGTTCAGTTATTGCATTTTATTGACTTTCGTAAATATATTTCATTGAAAAATTAGTTCGAGCTCTTGTGTTAGCCAGACTGAACAGGAATAAAGAAGAGAAGAAGAAAATGACAATTGACTGTATTAACAAAATAAACATCAGTTGTGTTTTACGTTCATTTAAAAAGACTTTTCATAGCAATTAAAGATTAATAATAAAAAATAACGAGCAATTTTGGCAGAAGTCTGAAAGCGATACCTAAACGTGGAGTGAATGCCTATCATCTGTCCTACACTTTCTCCGAAGAACTTGTTGAAAATTCTTCATCCTGGATAGTCTAGTCTAGTACAATAAAAATAAACTTTAATTACAATTTTCAGTATACATTCTGTTCGAACAACGCAGTATAGCGTATAGAAATCAAACATATCACGATAAATCATAAGATCAAACAAATTAAAATGCATCAAGCCTTTTCAGATAAGAGACGAAGCCAAAAGTTTTATCTCATTAAACTCGCTTTGTCGGCACGGCAAAAGTTACGCATTCTGTTTTTTGGTAAATTTTATTTTTTTCGTTGCCAAGGAATTCACTTCAAAATCAGTGAAAAAACAATGAAATTGGACTCGCACTTTGGCCTTTCCTCTATCAAAATCCAACTTTTCGTCAAAAATAATGTCATTTTTGGAATCAGCGTAAAAGACTGAGTTGAAACATGTGTGTTACGGAATTATTAGGCTATTATGAGTGAAAATCCTGGGTTTTCAATTTTTCAAAAAATCGAAAACGTACGGACTAGTCTAAGAATTCTGAAACACACATGTTTCAACTCAGTCTTTTACGCTGATTCCAAAAATGACATTATTTTTGACGAAAAGTTGGATTTTGATAGAGGAAAGGCCAAAGCGCGAGTCCAATTTCATTGTTTTTTCACTGATTTCGAAAAAAGTGAATTCCTTGGCAACGAAAAAAACAAAATTTGCCAAAAAAACAGGATCCGTAACTTTTGCCGTACCGATAAAGCGAGTTTAATGAAATAAAAATTTTGGTTTCGTCTCTTATCTAAAAGGACTTGATGCTTTTGCCAGATGGATGTGGGATTCTCGCTGTCGATGAAAAATTAAAAATCTTTGGGCCATTCGAACGGTGTGAAAACTACATTTTTTGATTTAGTTTTTCACGTACAACAAGAATAGAATGTTTCAAATTTAACAAAGACCATTAACTTGGACATTTTTGCTTGTTTTTAAATTTTAGAGTATTTTTCAAGTTTTAAAAAATTTTAGTTTTTTAACTTTTTTTCAAAGTTTAAAACACACATACTCTGATTCAGCGCGACGAGCTCTATCAAACCATGTATAAAAAACGAAAAATAAATTGCGTTTAAATTTTGGATTTTCGTCACCTTACTTGTGTGTGAGATATTTTTTGTTCTTTCTTCTCAATTTACATAACGAATTTTGCTGCTTACTCGCATTTATTGTTTTGAGTCAAATTTCTACGCAGCATTCCAAACGCTGGTACGGTGATAGCAAATGAACATGCTTTTTATTGTACATAAACAGTGGCGGTGCCAAGAAGTTGAAGCAGAGAGGAGGGGGATAAAACCGGAGCAGGTCCAAAAAAGTTTTTCTGGCAAGTTTAATTAAGTAAAAGAAATAATACAAAACTCGCTTTTTTTTACTTCGGACTTACTATTGTATAACCAGTTACCTCCACACTTTGCCGACATACGAAGGAAGCAGCATATTTTTATTGTTCCTTCATATAGTGTAAGAGCTGTTAAAAGAATTACGAAACAAAATACTAAACTCTACAACCAGTTTTATTTCTGGACCATCGTTCCACTAGTTCCACGGCTGTTTGCCGTAAAAGGTTCTCGTTATTATTTTGACAATATTTTCTTTTAATTTGCATATTTGTTTTTGAAATTTTTGATCAGTATCAATTCTGGTATGAAAACTGTTACAATGACGTTTAAAATTTCTGACTAAAATGTGTTTAAGGAACAGAGAACATTTGCCTGATAAATTATTTGACATATTCTGTCAAGAAGAATCTAATTATTCGTTTAGAGAATGAATTTGTAAAGTGTCAGATGAAACACTGTTACTGCCTGACAAACGTATAATTTAAATGTGTATTCTGTTTTATCTGTCCATTGTTATTCATAGCCTGTTGTCTAATTAGTTCAGTCAAGTTTATAGCAGAAAACAGAACCGCTACATTAATTTTTTTTGAGTAAACAGCAAATATCTGAGCAAAAACTGTGAAAGGAGCAACCAAAATCGGAGTAAACTCACTCCATTCTTTCACAAAACTGGAGTAAATTTTCCGTACTTTTGGCTCAAATTGAAGCAAATTTCCGACAAAATTTCTCAAAGCACAACTTTTGGCTTGCACATAGAGACTTCTGTATGGCGAAGCTTGACTACACCATGTTCTCGAAGAAAAGTTCGAGTAAAACATGAAATAATCATTGCGGAAAAAAGGATTTCAAATAAATGGAAAACGTGTGCTCAATTCTGACTTTCTTATAGTCATCAGGTCGCCAAACACTTGAGTGTCGCTAGTTTATCGGAATGTATCGAATTAGATAATGTAGCGGCTCTTAACGGATCGGAAATACTGATAATATCTCAGGAAACTAAGTATGAGCTCTTAAAAGTGCCCGCATCCTAGGTGCATAGAGAGATAAATATCTATGCAGTTGCAGGGTAATGGTTGTGCTCACGTAGAAATCAACTTCGGTATTTTTATTCGTGCTAATGGGTGGTCTATATTATATAACGCACGTTTGGATGCAGAAAAAGGAGCGAAAGAATGCAAGAAATCTACCATTATGCTATAGAAGTAGCTATAGAAACACGCTCTACGTTGTACAAAGGTGTACAAGCACATATATGTGTTCAGTGGCGGCGGAACGATTTCAGTCTAGGGAAGGCTCAAAATGTTTTTTGCTCACCATATGTAAACTAAAGATGAGATCTATGATATTTTCTAAAATATTTGAGCCTCCCCCTTCCTTTTCTAGGGGAGGCTTAGGCCTCCCCTAGCCTAATGGGTCCGCCGCCACTGTGTGTGTTACGCACTATACACTTACTACCTGCTTGATTTTAAGGCGAAAGAAGTATTTAAAAAAAATATAAATCATCTTTTAAGACTGATAAGAGCCGCTACGTTTTAATACGTTGAATTTTTTATCTCCGCCAATTCCGATACAGTCATTTTCTGAACGTATTTTTCATCGTTGGCGACTTGATGATAGGAAGCCTTTTTGCTCAACAGTTTACTTATGCATCAATTCGGACGTTTTGCATGAATGACAATTTGGTGCTTAAAGAAAATCAGCTAATTATTATAATTATCGTCCATGTTAGACACTGTTTCTGCGTTCGACGCGCGCTTATTTTTAATTAGCACGGAAAGTGCCTTCTTTGATCTTTTTCGCACTTATTCTATACGCTGAAGTTTGCTGAATTTAATTTTAATATTTCAAACTCAAGAAATAGTAAGTTTGATTATATTTTACTCTATAAGTTAGGAAATAGCGTAACCATTGGCACTTAATGGCGCTAATAGGAGCGTTGCTATGGGCTATAAGAATTAGGTAAAAAAATGCATAGATTATATCAACACCAGAGAAAAGTTAAAATCAAATTATAAGATTTATGCTGTCGGCATATTCATTTAATGTTATGCATAGAGCTAAATTTTCTCGGCAATCTGTTCACCACGGCAAAAGTGACCAGTTTTCTAATGAGTTCCTGAAGGCAAGGAAAGCCAGTGCGGATGAACGTTGCGTTGTTTTCTCTCTCATGCTTAAAAAAGCTTCTTTTTTCCTTATCATTGACTTATCCATGATATATCTGGCAGCCGCTTTTCCACGAATGAGGCAAATGTGGCCCTCACTTAGGTTCCGTTATGAAGAGTAAAAAGACTGACTGATTTTTGGTAATATTAAGTCCATTTCGAAAGCCTGTATTATAGATAAAATGAAATCAGATTACAGAGACTCGATGAACTACACAAATTGGTTAAACAACGCTACGACGGGTTCAAACTTTTATGAGTCACATAACTTTTGAATTCATGGTGATTTTATAGACTTGACTTCTATTGCATACTTGGCTTCGAAACACGTACTCACTCTGAGAAACTTTTCTGACCGCTGAAAAGCTATAGCAACTACTTCGGTAAACTAAGGTGGAAAATATGGACGCTCTCATCGTAAAAGATATCGCTCAATTCTGCAGCAATAAGATCGAGTTACAACAGAATGAATAATACTCCCGACAGTACATTCATTCGACTTACAGGCAATGGACTTAGTGAGTCCGTGCGATTCACGTTACTCATTTTTACTTACATTTAATTTTAAAAAAGGTTTTCACTTCTCGCTCATGTATTTTATAGCTAATTTTTGACCATGTGTTTTCACATGCACGTTAATACTTGAAATCAAAAATTTTATGGCATTAAGTGATGCACAGACTGGAGTATTTTTATACGTTACTTGAGTCTGGAAAAGCTGCATTTCGTTTTACCGCCAAAAGTCTATCTGAATACTCACTGTAACGGGAATGACGCTCCCGCAGCGTGCACACATATCCACCTGGAAAATGAAAGAAGATTCATGATGGCGCTAATATGACAGTCTCCGAAAAGGAAAGAGAAGATTCTGCTGTTTTAGTACCACTGCAAAAGGTGATTTATCAATATTTTTACCTACTTCTCGTATGTTTCGACTATCGTTAGCGTGCGATGCTGAAATTCTCGCACAAATATCGAGTATTAGTTGTACATGTCACCATCCTGTTGAGAAGTTAATTCCTTAGGAACACCAAACTCTGGACTTCGAACAACATAGAAAAGAAAACTTGTTGTGGCTGAGTGAGAAAAAATTTAAAGTATCGGATGTCATGAAAAAAGCTCATGTTATGTCCCACAAAAATGTGGCATTCAATATTTTCTCAGTATCTCGGTCAAGGTTGATCGCCAAGTCTCAACCTTTTCTAAAAAGGTCCCTCATTCTATTCTCCACACAAAACATATTGATCATTTCTTTATGTACTATAAGAATAAAAAAGAAAGGGTAAATCCAGAAAAGCTTCAATATCGATTACTCTCAAATCTAAAACACAGGTCTTTAGTTTTTCAATTTCAGTCCCTTACATTTTCAGATATAAAAAAAGAGAAGATGGTTTTGTAGTTCTCGAAAAGTCTGTCAACTAATTATATTTAAAACTCTTTATAGGCTTAAGCGGCTGCAGGAAGATTTTTTTCTTGTAGTGGAACTGTAACAGAGTAGTGGACTGACCGAGCGCGGGTGGAGGGGTGATACTACATGAGAGTGAGCCGCTTAACACGCTTCTTCAAGTAAGAAGTGCGAAACAGTAGAAATCTACTGATGTACATAAAATTTTAGTGTGAAAGTAACAAAAAGTATGAAAACGATGAAAAGTATGAAAATCCATTCTGACCACCTCATTTTTTTTGAATTTTCACGTCGAAAAATTACTAAGATTTTCACTAAAAAATGAAAATCAACGAAATTTTTCAAAATATATATCATATGAGTCATTCTCTTACGCTGATTCTGAATATGATAGTTTTATTACTTAAAAGTTGAACCCTGGTGAGAAAACTGAAAATTACGGCAGAAATCCGAGTTTTGCGCTCCCGATTTGGAAAAATTAATTTTCTCAGTAAGAAACACGATGGAAAAAGCGATATGTACTTTTAGAGCTCGTTTAATGGCGGTTCTAATGAAGTGCAAAAATCGGCTCCTGAAAGAAATAACTGGATAAGTTTGCAAAATTGTTTAGGAATTCTTTACAAGGGGAGTCCAAGACGTGCATGCTGGATAGGCTTCAACCTCGATCAAGCATCAACCTCATACTTAGTTTTTAATGAACCAGAAAAAAATACTTTCAAAAAGTTAGGGGGGACACAAATGAGAAAAATCTAAAATGTTTTGAAACTAAGCGGTTTTTTCAAATTTCACACCCTTCGAATTTTTTCAGTTTTTCTCACTTAAAACTTTGTCCAAAACGTTAAAAAACACATATTTATAATCATATCATCGAGCTCTATCCAACCATATATGAATGAACAAAGAATAAAATCTGCTCGAATTTTGCATTTCCGATACCTTATACCGACGCTAATTTTCATAGTAGGTTCGAGAGGCGCCTGACTTTCGTTTTTCGTGGCTATTAAAAAAGTTTTCGACTCGGTAGGATGGTAGAAAAGCCGTTTAGCTCCAAAAATAGATGTCCACAAGAGCAAAAGAACTTAGTATTAGATAATGTAGTTATTTGCTCAACAATGAGTCATTCTCCAGTTATCTTTTTTGCGCTTCACTCAAAACAGAATGTTGTTGTTGGATTATTAACTCGTTCTTCACAGCCTACATGTTTACAGAACCCGATATCTAGGTTGTTGCATGATTGTTAGCAGTGTTTTTCCCCTAAAATAATAAAAGTAAAGGGCGAGGTTGGCTATTTCCTATATGATTTTTTATATATATATTCTGCATTCTGCACACCATTTTATCCATTAAGTATTAAATTTTCTGATCGATATGTTGGTGAACAGAGAAAAACAAATCGCTCTCAAGGTAGGTTATCAGATTTTTTCGGAAGGCTCAATAGAAGACGTTTGTTTTTACTTTTATTTTAAAGTAATTTCCTTCGCAATAGGCGTGTTACATGAAAAAGTATAACTTCATGTTATTTGGACCAAATTTAATGAATCTCGATACATAAGGGTTTTAAAGGACGGTCTTTCTTTTGGCTCATTCAGATTTTTTGTTAAAATGTGTGGAAGTACGTTTTCCAGAAAACAATCATTTTTAGGATACATGGACGCAGGAAAAGGTTTTCTTTAAAAAATTCTCTAGATCTGAAAGGTTTTTAGAATCACCAGGCTACATTTTCAAAAAAATTCGGGTCTTCAGCACAAAGTTGAAATTTTAAATTGAAATTTTCAATCGAAGTTTTGATTTCAAAAAAAATTTAACTTGTTTTGAAATTTGAATAACTCGCCACCGGTAGATGCTATAAGCCTTTTAAATACGTCATTCGATAGACGTTTGTTCAGTTCTCAATTGCGAATTTACTATAAAATACATCGCGTTGTTGGTTTTTTTCCACGTTTAGGTATTCAGAGTTAATGCTGCAACTTGGCTCCAGTCGGTTGTCATAACTCGAATGACAATCCAGTTGCAGCATTAACTCCGCATACCTAAATGTGGAAAAAACCCTACAACGCGATTTTGTGAATACCACGTTAATTGGCTATCGAATGGCGTGTTTAAAAAGTTTATAGCATCTACCAGTGGCGAGTTATTCAAATTTTAAAACAAGTTAAATTTGAATTTAAAATCTTAACTTTGAGCTGAAGACCAGAACTTTTTGAAAATGTAGCCCATTCTGTTCTGAATACGATGGTGATTCTAAAAATCTTTCAGATCTAGAGAATTTTTTAAAGAAAACCTTTTCCTGCATCCATGTATCCTAAAAACGATTGTTTTCTGGAAACTGTACGTCCACACATTTTGAAAAAAAAGTCTGAATGAGCCAAAAGAAAGACCGTCTCTTAAATTTTCTCTACCAAACTGAAATGAAAAGAAATTTTTAGTGTTGTCTGTAATAGAAATATAAGCATCCAAAAGTGAGCAAAACTGCGAAAAAATAATCGATTATCGATTATTTTTCTGCGATTTTAGTGCGTTTTTAGTTTATCATATTTTCTATATATATAATATTAAAATTCTTCTAATACTTCAGTTTGGCAGAGCGAATATTTTCCTACAAAACGAAACATTCGATGGGGGAAGTTTCAAAACAATTTCGGCAAAATGTACTTCTAATAGGGGATGGACTTCAAGTACGTGGGGGTTACCACTGGACCACTAGCAGGCGACAAAATTTGACCGCAATAGAAGATCACCCTGTAGAAATCGACTTGCCGGACAAAACTATTAAAGCGGGGTGGGATGTTTAGCTGTGTACTTCATCTCATGCACCTCCAATCCCCAACCTATTCGGAAAGAGAAGTCTAACCTCTGATGTCAGTAGCTTTTGCTGATACATCCTGTCCTATTCGAATAACCTATCAGGCCTGCTTTCTGGGCAATTCAAAAATAGTATTTCTTTACTCACTTTCATGCACCCCGCCGCGTCCCCTTCTGTAAATATCTAAATATCGAACCAGCCCATAAAAAATGAACCTACACAAACTGTAAATATCTAAATTTCTAAATGGAAAAAAATGCAGCTTTTATTTTCAAAAATATCAAATACCACCTCTCGAGATGCAAATTCATCTCGTTTTGGATTCTGGAATGTAAAGTCAGTTTTTTCTGCATTTCAGAATGCAAAATGCTAAAAAAAGCCGAAATTTCAAGTTGCATTTTTCTAACAAGAAAATGCCACATGCGCACCTTAGTCATTATGTGAGAGAGATAAAGATTGATATGGGTGTTACTCGGCAAGCAAGTACTTCCAAAAGTAAAATTTTTACCAAAATTTTGAAGTAAGGTGGCCGTAATTCGACGTTTTCATGGCTTTTCTTTTGATATATTTATATATGATTGGATACAGAACATCGAGCTGAGTAAGAAAAGTTAGTTTTAAGTTTTGCAAAAATCTTTTTCAGGCGAAAGTTTTGGAAAACTTTAAAGGACCGATTTTGCTCAAAATCAGTTTCAAAAAATTCGAAGTTTGCATTTTCTCTTTACTTTAATTTTTTTGAATTTAGCATTGAAAACTGAGTATAGAGAAGGTGTTTGATTGATCTCAAACCTAAAAGCTGATTTAACCTGCTTCATTTGAACTGAGCCTCTCAAACAACAGCAAGACATTTTGCAAATCTATCTAATTTTCTGTGTCAATACATTTTATTATTTCTCTTATGTCATTAAAACCGTCTTTCAACTTGAATATGGTATTTTATTACATAAAAAATGAGTTCTACTGGAGAACAATGAGAATTACAGGTAGAATTCTGACTTTTTCGCTTCTGCTCTAGAAACAATAAATTTTCTTGGTGAGGAAACAAAATTAAAAAAGATTGATACGCCGTGTTAAAACAGACAGTTTGACGGTTGAAATGAGATACGAGAAATGGTAAAATGTATTGACATAGAAAATTAGATAGATTTGCAAAATGACTTGCTTTTGTTTTGGAGACTCAGTTCAAATGGCGCGGGCTAAACCAGCTTTTAGGTTTGAGATCAATCAAACACCTCGTCCATACTCAGTATTCAAAAAAATTAGTTTGAAAACTTGAAAGTAAGGAGAAAATGCAAAATTTGAATTACGGGCACCTTACATAGACTACAGTGATCATTCCCTACGCAAACTTTTGTTGATGAGTCGCTGCTGACTGTGTTTCTCGTACTTAGTCAAATTTCCTGTACTGCAGTATGACTAAGTGATTTTATGAATGATGCCGTGCTTTACAACGTTTAGTGTTATCCAGAAATTCTGCTGGTAATCAGTTTTCTTTCCGGTTTGGGGCTGTTGATTTCGCAAGGCAATACAAATCATAAAGATGCAACGCTAACGGCAGACATAGAAGTCTTCGTAATAATCGGTGCTATTCCATGGTTCATCGTTCTGCCATTGTGTTCTGGTGTCTTTTTGATTTTGAAAAGACAACAAAATGCTGTGAAAGGACCTTGTGGTTCTACGGAACGCACTCCTTTGTTAGATGATTCACAAGGAACCGATATGCACCTACTCGTATCCGACTCAACATCTCCCAATGCAGATCAGACGACCATCAATAGAGCACTCGCGTCTACGAAATCACAGACAAACGAAAAAAAACAGGTTTGTTGCCAACATTGGGGATTCTTTTTTGCAATGGTTGTAGTTTCAGCTGCATACGTTCTAAACTCCGGTGCTGATTATTATACATCATACAACGAAATTACAAACAAAACACGGATGACATACCCCTGGCATATAACTCGTACGACGTGTCATATAGTAGCGTACACAGTCAATCCATTTCTTCTTATACCAGTACTTATTCATCTATTGGTAACTTATCGTAATATTGCAATAAAAAGTGACAAATTAAGGAAACTGTTTGTGGAAAATCACCAGGACATGGAATTGGGTATTGCTGAAATAACAGAACGGTCTGAAAAATTATTTTTCTTCAATAAAAATGTCAATGAGAGAATTGAAGTACGACCTGAAGTGAGACATGCGAATATTTTTGCAACTGTTTATCTTGCATGCTGTTTGACTTGGTCAATAGGCACTGTTTATTACGTTTTTAAGACTAGAGCGCCAGTCTTAGCTGAACTTGGTCTGTATTTAAAATGTATTGCACATTTGGTATCCTACGCAACACTGGTGTTATTCATGTGGCAGACGAACGGAATTATTGACGAAATGAAAGAAACCATCACAATGAGATTGAGTTTAAAGTTGTTAAAGAAGGAAGAGCCAACTACTGATATCGCTGCCTTACAAGCTGTACTGAAATACAGTGATCCGTATGCAGAAATATTCAAAATGAAACCCTCAGTGCCGGGTATCGTTATAACAGTTATTTCAACTGGAGCACCTATATTAGTGTCATTGATTAAGAAAGAAATATTTGGTGGCATATGACGACAGCAATCATTGTACGCTGTGTTTCCCGACACTTATAACCACTAGAAAATCTACTATATAGTCTACATATACGTTGGAACACAGTTCATCAGGGTAAAAAAGAAACCTCATAACTTGTTTTAATTTCGTTGATTCAAAAATTTTATTATAATAACGATATTTGTGCATTGAATAAATACACAATGAAAACACGTTTTGCGGGAGCATCGAGTACTTTTCAACGATCCCAAAACATGTCTAAATTTCGATTTGACCGAAAAGAAGCCTCAAAATAATCGTCATGTCGCGAAACCTACAAGGTAAAAATTTTCCCTTTGAAAGTACTTGCTTGCCGAGTAACACGCATATCAATCTTCATCTCTCTTCAAGTTGCTCAAAAATTAGTCAGTTTCAATAATCCACATTTTTATTTTCGATAAAATCGTCCGAGCTTAAACAACTATACACCATTTGATAGGGAGTTAAATTTTTCGCCGTCAAACTCGTATGTTTGTGAAAGCATGAATTTGTATGTAACACCGATTTTTGCCATGCCTAAAGCATGTTTTGGCCTCGAGGTTTTAGGCATCTTGAAAAGAAAATTTTCCTCTTCGAAATAGGCTTATTGCAGATTCGAACAAGCTTCGACTAGTGTCTAAAACTGGCACATGGGGTGTCGTCGTCGAACGCCACAAGTGAGCATTACTGAGGAAAAAATGTTTTTGCACGCTTCTTCGATGTTTTGAAGCAAATATACATCAGATTCGTAAACAAAAATCAGATATTATCTGACCCTGTTTAGAAGTTTTGCGCTATACCTTTTAGAATTCTCATACGAAATCTTTTGTACTTCCAGTAACGTCTTACTGGTTTAGCTCTAATAAAAATGACTATTTACCATAAATATTTAAAGAAAATCAAACCTTGTGTACTGATCGATGGTGATTCTGGCCGGCATGAACTGTTTGGTGATGTGCACCCATACACATTGGATTGTCTAGCGGTACCGGATCAGTTTCCTGGTGCCAAGCTTTGAGATTCAAAATTGGTAGAAATACATCTATTCATTATCATATCTATTATAATTCGATTAATAAGGAAGTTGACGCTTATTATCAACTATTACCAAGTATATATCCTCGACATGTTCATCTTTATCAATCGATGAAAACTCGAAGGAATGAGGTGGATGGCATATTTGTATGAAAGTTATGGCAAATAAGTTTATGAATGACTGTGATTGCATTTGGATTATTCATGGAGTTGCAAATTATTACCAGGAATTAATTGCTTATTAGATGGAAGACGTAGTTGACGCTCAATTCAAAAACTTGGGTATAAAATCATACCAAACATCTCATGTAATACAACCACCACGGCAATGTGACTAGGATAGTTATGAAAAATTATTTAGTACAACACATCAATGGGGTTTTCAACAAGTACAAGAACCAATGAAACAGCTAGTGGGAGAGAAAGAAGATCAATTCTTAGTGCCAAGAGTCATCAACAAATTTCAATGTAACTATGGTAACTGTCAGGAAACATTTCATTCTAAGAAGAAACTACGCAGTCATCGAACAGTAGCAAATCATTCCGACCTTACCAATACTGAATCACATGTCAAAAAGGAAGAGTCATTATTATCTATGGATCGTCTGAAATGTACATACATCTGGTGCAATCGATCGTTTAAGAGAGACTTCGCTACTCAATCGAGCACTGCTTCTGAAGACCAGTGGAATGGTCAAAATTAACCTATATTTTTTTCATATCTTTCGATTCTATGATCAAATGTGGGTTTAGGAAAAAATTTGTTGCCCGTCCGAACTTAATTTGACTGAGTAATAGAATTTATAAAACGAGCACCATCGAAGATTTCTGGAAAAGCGCCCTGTTCAGCGTTTTGTTTATAACTCAGTCAAATTTTGTCCTTTCTATTCGCGTAAAATCTCATTGAAAAGCTGAAGCGGATGACTCATTTAGTTTTGATACATAATTCAGTTTTCCAAAGAAATTGAGTTTTCCGAAATTTTCCATTTTTTAAAACACCATTTATTCTGAACCAGATAACGGTTTCTAGCAGCGTTCTCTTATCGTGCATTTTGTAGAGCGTCTGTTCCTCTGCAGAATGCAATAGATAATTTGAGAATAAAAGTTTCGGAATATGGCAAAATTTAGGAAACCACGGCAGATGCTCTACTTTTACCACATTTATTAATGCAAATAATTGCCAGTAACATCGATGTTGACATCGCTAAAAATAAGCCCTTGAATTGATACACCATCAGCTCGACTAACATTTCGTTTCTCGTCTTCTTACTCGTTATTTGTATAAAACTTGATCGTCAACTCAAGTCACGTCTATTGAGATATAACGACTGATACAACGAACTGCGCGTATAATATAACGAATAAAGGATGAAGTCATTAGTGTGGACAAAGCATCTAAAGACGAATCGACGAATCGCAATATTTGAGCGTAAAAATGATACAATAATTCGCATTTTACCATCATTTTGCGAATTTGCAGCGAATTCGTAATTCACTGCGAACTGATGCGAATTACACATGATGTGCGCAGTACAGGCATGTGGACTTGTCTTTCTAACATCATAAACGTTATTGGTATGATAGTTCCGCCTTTAACTGGGTGAGTCAGGCTCATTTCGTAGTACAATATTCGTTTTTGAATATCATTGGCTTGAATGATACTGCTCGTCGCATCCCAACTAATTTCACTTTCGGCAACAATTTTATCCCAAAATAGACAATAAGATATAAACCACCTTTATCATAATGAAAATAGCTATTTTCCGTTAGAGACGTTTCGTCTTTATTCAAAAGACATTATCAATCAAATGTGACAAACGATAGTTGATTCTGAAGA
>CAJNOQ010001530.1:0-30629 GCA_905250885.1 Didymodactylos carnosus | reverse complement strand
AAGTTACTAACGTCGTATCTTAATCTTCTGAAAACGGAGCTCGTTTTCCAAAGACCCTCTGGAAAACCGGCTTTAGAAACTTTTCCGAAATTTATTTTTGCTTACGACGTATAAAGTTGTCTTTTTTATGTCTGACAGTGGAAACAATCCGAACAAATTCGTGAAGCTCATATTTTATCAAATGTATCTCAGTTCAGAAACGAATATTTTCACAGAAATATTGGTATCTCAACTGAGATACTTGATTAAAATATGGATTGTATCTCAGTGGAGACCTTACGGATGTAATATACGATTTCAGTCCAATTCAGCATTTGATGTATCGTCTGCTGGTATACTCTTTCTATCACCAACATCGTGTCAACGCCTTCAAGATCGCTTAGCAACTTCTCTTGATCGTGAGATTTTTTTGATTCAGTCAATGGTAGTATTAGCGTAGCAATAGAAAGTGAAACTTAGTCACCTGTAAAAAGCCATAAATCTTCCACAATATGTTTTAAATTTGATTTTAAGAAAAAGTTACTGAACTTCAATCATTAGAACGGTAGAGTTATGTTGAACTGATGAATTGATCTTCCGTTAGACTCTTATTCCAATGTTTCAAATGCGATTTGAAACATAGTTATGGCATAAAAAAGAGCTGCAAAAGCAGCAACTTTCTATTATGTTATATATGTTGGATTATTCCCAGCACCCTACGGCTGCCAAAGCACTGCAGGTTTCTGTCTTTCTATGCGCATTTTCTACAGAATTTTACGAGCTATCCAATCGTATATTTACTTTGTCGCTACACTGAGGAAAGACGAGAAAAACACCACTTATGTAACCCATAACTCACCTTTGAGTGATAATCTACTGACGCTTTACAGTGGAGAAATCACTCGGATTTTATTCATCAAACGTACGCGAACTAGCTAAAACTGAATAAAAAAGCTTTTCTACTATCTACAGAGCGGTTCTAACAAAAGATGGAGTGGACCAGTTGTCAACCTCCTTTCTCGAGCACAGATAAAACTTGCGGAAATTTACAAGATCGTCTAAGAATTCATAAAATCTTTTAAGAAATTCATCTGAACATTTAAACTAGAATGACTGCTTTTTGCTATCATTTCCCTCCTGTCTCTTCCTTTTTTCTTTTATCATAGCAAAGTTTTTGTGGTACTATGAGCCATCACTGCTAGCAACATCGTGTAAGAGCATATAACAAGATTCCATATGTTCTTGTACGATCTTGCAAAATCTTGCAAATTGTGCTTCAGCTTGTGATGTCTTGTATCATCACCTATTTTATGAAGTAAATAGACATCTTCTCATGGACGATATTACGACGCACAATCTCTAATCGATACAAAAACTATATAAAAAAACAGTTTTACCTTTGATCCTAGTTGAGTTGAATTATTGCCCTAGACGATTTCCATCTCCAAAGGAAAAATACTCTGTGAGAATAGCTAGCTCCATAAACGATATAACGGGGATGTTATTCATTTGATGGATCCAGGTAAACGTACCTTTTTATCTATTTAGCTAGTTCTAACCTATACATCGGACAGTAGGTTACTATAATCGAGTAAGAATGGAAGGTTAACATTCACGTTAATCCAATTAATCGCTCGGCTGGGCCTTGCTTCAATGACAGCTACTTTGACTAATCGGTTGACTAGCCATTCCACCTAGTAGACAACTTCCAATAAAGTGAAGATCTAACTTAATTGTATGGTTCTACATTGGATCATACATTGTGAAATTAGCGCAACTGGGTGAAACAATGAGCTGAACCTATGGAAGTGTTCCTCTCAGTTTTTCTTCGAACATATGCCGATCTATAGCATATATCGAGATAGTAAAAAGCCTAAGAGGACCTGGAAGATTTTCCCAGCGGAAATAGAGAAAAATAGAAAAATTCATAACTTCGTCAAATTAACTCGTATCTAGTTGAAATTTTTACACCAGGTAAGGCTATACAAGCATTGATTACTCTGATAGGTTCAGCTCTCTAGCACGATCCAAACAGAGAGAGTAGGTGTGATTCTAAATGCAAGAGAATATAGTAGACACAACAACAAAAGAACACATTAAAGAAAACATCTAAGATTTTCTCCACTATAATAGAAAATCTTATAACTTGGGAATAGAACATGCTAGAGGGCTGAATCTTTCAGAGTAATCAATGCTTGTACAGCCTTACCTGGTGTAAAAATTTCAACTAGATACGAGTTGATTTGACGGAGTTATGAATTTTTCTATTTTTCTCGATTTCCGCTGGGAAAAACAGAAAAACTGCTCTAATTATTGAAGGGAGAGTCAGCAGAAATCTTCCAGGTCTTTTTAGACTTTTTACTATCTTGATATATGCTATAGATCGGCATATGTTCGAAGAAAAACTGAGAGGAACACTTCCATAGGTTCCCTCGTTAGCTTAACTGCCCATTATCAGCTCATTTTGTTGTTGTTTGGGATAGTAATTATTTTGTACGACATATATCCAGTGTGCTTTCTTCGATTTTTCTGCAAAGGCCTGATCTCTTCATGTGACTAATTAACGAATATTTTCTCTTTTGTTATTTCAAAATTGTCTTTGCCAATTTGCATAATTAAAATCAGTTAATACTATCAAACACGCACTATGTATTATATGATGTTTGTTGTTTCTCCAAATCTCACGTTAATTGAATATGATGAAATAGTCTAATAAAGAATTAGATAGATCAATAAAATATAACCTTTCGTGCATTAGTGACCTTAAACACAATGTCGTTAAGTTAGTTATGTATTGTGCTTTTATATTCAACTGCTACATAGAAAGATAATTGGAGTCAGTTTTTAAGAAAAACCATTATAACAAAACAAAAAGAAAAAAGAAAAATGAAGAAAAAAAAATTGCATACACAACAAAGACGACGAAAATAATGTCGTTCAATCTTCGGTTGAATTAGATAATCCTCTAAATGATATTTCTTTTTCATATACGGATGACATTTCATTCTGTTGTAATTGTACAGTTAAACGATGTGACTTATTTGCAATACATGCCCCATCACTTGTTCTTACAATATGTTCACGTTCGGTACTATCACATCGACTTCGTCGTGGTCCTTTTTTTCGTACTGATTGATAGTTACTACTGTTATTATTGTTGTGCTGATTTGTTTTACTACTCTCTGTGGCATTCGATGAATAAACTCTTACTTTTAAACTGCAACAATTAAATATGCTGTGTCGAATTGTTCTTAATCGTGATACAAGATTACCATCATCATAATAGTTCAAATGTTGTTCATTTGGACCACCACCAATAATAGAATATAGAACAGCGTGTAAAAAATTTGTCATTTCTGTACGAAATTCTTTTGCAGTTACGCTATAAATAACAATGTTTATTGAATGATTTAAATTCATTAATATAATACAGAAAATTTTAATTAAACGTAAAATAACTGAACGATAATAATTTTTTTCATTTTTTAATTGATCATACGCACTTAGATAAATAACAATGGGAGCTGTTAAACTAATAAACACTAAATTAACCGTAACTAACATAACACTAATATTTCGACGACGACGTGAACGACTTGCCGATGTTGAACCCGATTTTTGACTTGAACGTAATATAGTTAAAATAATAGCGACTGTACACGCAATCATAGCTAAAAATATAAATAACTATGAATAAATTTTACCAATTAGAAGTATTTTTCTTTCTTTAACGGTTCAATTTAATCAGAAATTTTCTCATAAATATGTAAATCTTTTCATTGTATTTAAAACTAAAAGAATACTATTGTTATTCATATAGACGTTTTTTTAATTTTATGGCTCTATTTGTTCTCCTATTACATCGCGTATCCGTCAGTAAACACTAGTGTTACTTGTTTTCTACAACTATTGAGTTTATTTGCATTACTTAATGAAAAGCACTCTGTTGCACGGCATAGAGTACAACAGTCATTGTATTTTCGTTTGCAATAGTAGAATGAAAGTATTAAGACTTTAAAACTCAAGAGATTGAGAGATAGTTAATACGATTTGAGTTTGATTCTACCCTACCTTCCTCTACTATCTTTACGATTTTTGACCTATAATAAAGAGTTAGTTGTCAACGAGTATCTCTGTAGAGAGAACACGCCAGTATGTCTTAGTAGAATTACAGAGGTGAGTATGACATTTATCTATTCAAACAGTAAATTGGACACCAACAATGCTCTGATGCCTCTAATTTACAAAACTATAATGAATCGTAACTATTGTTAGTTTAAATTTGCTAAAATTTTTGGTCGGGGCTAGAGAAACAACGACTATGAATAGCAAATACTTTTAGGATATATTTCTATCTGGATATTCGTTTAAAGTAATGGATTTGATATATCACGATAGAGTTCAAAGCAAATATTTATACCTGTAAATGGTATAATAACATTCATAAGTAGATCAATCCATGCCCAATATGGATATAACCATTCTAAACGTGGATCATTTTCTAATGAACAATGAATGATATTTACATCAGGTATTTTAAATGTATCATCGATAACAATAATATTAGGTGATGATTTTATTGGTAGGACGGATGCCATAGTTGTATCAGCATAATATGATTTCAATTGACCAGTATCAGGAACAGCTTCGGTAAATGATAATGAATCATATGAAAATGATGTTTGATCATCAGAAAAATGGGCAAGCTGTGGTTCATAACTAACTGATCGGTTTCCATTTATATTTGATAGTGTTGTAGTAATAATTTTTGTTGGCAATTGTATTGAATAATTTTTATAAAAGAAAAAGTGTATATTTATTAATGCTAATATTAGACCGAGAGCAATCATAATAACTAATGATTGTTTTGGTCTTGTCCATGTTTTAGCTAATTTTAAATATTTTGCTGATATAACACGATCAAAACTCACAGCTACTAGTAACCATGATGAATATTGTGGTAAAAAATATGTACAAAAAGCAAATAATTTACAAGCAAATGCTTTTTCTTGCATATCATATTTTAAATGATATAATAGAATAAAATTAATACAAAACGTTAATATCACACCAATATCAACAAGTGCTAAACAAGCAAGATAACAAAATGTTGAATAACGACGCATAGATTGTCGAATGAGTACACAAAATGATAGTGCATTACCAAATACACCTAATATTAACATAATCACCGGATATACTTTGAGCAGATATTCACTGACTCTATAAATAAATGTCGTATCCGAATCCAGACTGATTGCTGATGAAAATAATAATTGTTCTAGAATTTGACGATATTGAAATTTAGATGATGATGAGGCTAATTCTACTATAACAACATTCGATGATGATAAAAGAACAATTTTTTTATAGACAATGGTTGTACCAATTTGATTATAATTAATGGTTGATAACGAATAAGAATAAGAATGAAATTTGATTAAATAAGTTATTTTTAATTTTATTGTGTATGATGACGAATACATTTGAAAATGAAAAATTAATGAAATTGTAATTTTGGTTGTAAAACATTTTTTTACAACACACAATTTTGATCATACATCATCTAGAAAGAAAATAACTTCGCTCATAATTTACATTAGACTTGTGTCGAAATCTTTGATGTTGATACTATTGTAAGAATTTTATTGTAGATATATAAAAGATGATTTATATAAGAATATTCATATCGGAGCAAAAATATAATTCATACATTGAATGACTTACACAAATATTGTTTTATTATCTGCCCATATAGAGAAAACATTCAACCATATTTAACGAATGTATAACATTTCTAAGAATAAAAATCAATTTTAATTTTAATAAACTTTACAAACATTTACTATTATATTTTATGATCGAATGAGTTCAAAATGTCAGACCGATCATTTAACACATAAATAAAATAAAATGAGTATCATACCAAAATGCTATTATAAATCAAACAGTATGGTAAAATAAACAAAAAAAAAAAATTCTTATTTTTCAAATTTGTTTGATAAAAAGTTTTTTATTGATGTTAAACTAGAAATTCATTAGGATTTAACGTGAATTTGAGATATGAGAGTTGAATTATTGGTCAGAAATATGACAGACTGAGACGAATTTGTATTAAAAAATATCCGTTTTTTTTTCCTTCTATATTTGTACTCTCTCTTAAATTAAGATTCTGAATTATAAAAACGTGAATCCAATAGCAAAAACAAAATTTTTTACCTAAAAGTACATCTAAGAGAGTTTTAATCTTTTTTCCTATAATAAATGCAGCTTAAAGCCTTTCAGTCTAGATTAAAACGAAAATAATGTGCCTTATTTTAAGACGATATAGATCGGTTGAAAATAAGTCGGATTTATTCGTTTTCAATTAATCCATCTTATGTTTATTCATGTTATTTTCAACCGTATAAATCCGACAAATTTTCGGATAGAAGAATGTCATCTTATTTAAAAGAGTGTCATTCATCTTTCTTACATAATTAAATACTTAAAATCTATTAAAATGGTTTATTTTATAATATAGAATATCCTATGACTATAGACATTGTTTTCTAAACTAAGACAGGATCAAAATCACTCTTATAAACTGTCAATCTTATTACTTAAACTTATGTGTTAATGAATGATTAAATATGAAAAATAAACTTCTTATACCAAAATGACTTTTAAAAAAATATGATATTAATTAAGCATCGTCTGTGATATATATCACATATGAAAAAATATTTTCTAGAAAAAAACTATGCTAATATATCATTCGATACATTGCTTCAGACAATTAATGCATCAGTTTTATTTCATATATTTAGCTACATCGACAAGTCGATTTGTTTTTTTTTTTTTTTTTGCACATTTAACTACATTTTGCCCGCCGGTGTTTTGAACTGTAGTTGAAAACAAAAAAAAAAATGTTATAGTCACTCACGAAATATACAACATATAATTCATAAATCACGAGGGATATCTATTTTTTGATGTCATGTTGTTCAGTAAATCGTAGTTTTTTTTCTAGGTATTCTCACTTAGAAAGTTGAAACAAAAGAAGAAGAAAAAAACGAAAGGAAAGCTAACGACATTACACAATTACGATAGTGATGATGATGACAATCATTTATGGTGATTGCTTCATCCACACAACTACTTCTCTATAGGTTGTACGTTCATCAAAAAAAAAAAAAAAAATGATAATAATAGGAGAAAAGGAAAGACAGAAAAGAATGTCTCAAAACTCAGAACAGACAATCACTTATCCTGTTTGAAAAATGAATTAGTAGAAAGAAGAATGAAAAACAAGAATTACGATGATGTTGATGAATGAAAAATCTATCTTTTGATAGTCATCATCAAACAAGCGAGATAAAAATACATAAGAGTTCGCCTAGTTCCTTCTTCTTTTTGTTTCATTTTCGACTATCCCATCTGCAAACAGAAGATGCGCAGTTGTTTTTAAAAAGAGATTATTGATTAGGTTTTTCACTACGTTGAATTTCTATGTATATATATATATATATATATATTTATTTATTTATTCTCTATTCAATTGGTCGACTTTGTATTATTCCAGAAATATTTCATTTCACTGCTTATCTAATTCTTTTTTTTTTCAAGATGTTTTATTGAAACGATATATATAATACTTAAGTATTGAAAAAACCATTATGATTTAAACGAAATGATGTGAGAAAATGGGAAAATCCCTTTTTCTCTGGTTCTCTCTCTTGTTTAATTCAATTATTAATTAAAACTTATTGATGAATAGAAATCGATGACTATCGAAAAACAAATCACTCTTTCGCGTTAGATGTGCTTGGCGAAAAGCGTAGTACTCTTAAAAAAATAATAAAAAACGAGAAAAGAAAGAGAGTGAGAAGTACAGTAGTTAGTTACTGTAGATTCAATGAGTAGAGCCCTTGATTTTATTATTATTCTAGCATTTATTGATTTTATATATTTTTATTCTTAGTTTTAGATAAACGCGGTAGAAATCGCAAATCGTTATGTTAATTTAAAAAATATGTTCCATCGATCGTTCAACAATAGACAGACGAAAAGAGAGTGAGAGAGAGAGAGAGAGAAAAGTAGCCTCATTCTGTAGTCTGACATTGACTATAAAGACGAATTGACTTAAGACTAAAACGGTCGTTAACAGTACTCTTGGATCGTAACCGAAATTACAAAAACTTTTTTACTTTGCCATGTTGGAAAAAAAACGTTTTTGAAAAAATAGACATGTTTTTTGGTTCACTAGAAGCGAAATGAGAAGAATAACACTGAAAAAGTCTTTAACCTATACTTCTTTCATTTAAACCTTGAGAAGTTTTTTTCTCAATTTGGTATATATATCGCGGTTTGACGATAAGCCAGATGGGTCTGTAATGAGAGTATCGATTTTATAATATAGTTTATCTTTCAGCACTGAACTAAATTAAGACCTGAAAAACAACTATTAAAGTTCAAACTTACCTTAGATATACAACAGAAAAAAGTGCTACCAAAACTCCAGTGCACGTGAGCTGTACGGTTTTATCTGAACATTTTCTTGTTAGGCTTCACAACAACTTTTGTTTTTTAATCAAATAACGGATGTTATATAGATTATGTGTCTAATATCTTTTTTATTAAGTCTTTACACTGTAGCGCATAGGAGAGCGTCAAGGATTATTAAAACACAAAAGAAGAGACAATAAGCCCCACTTCTTCATCAATTTAATCTGTTTTCTAATAAATCATCAAATTCCAATTGAGAAGTACTTTACTTAAGTCAAAAGATTCTAGTGAAGCTTGTAGACTAATTAAAAAAAGTCTCCTATTTCACACACTTTTGTTACATTGGAAAAACATCAATGACTGGAAGAAATGCAAATGTTAATAAAGAATTTCAAATCTCTTTTCGTTTTTGAATTGGTCTGATATCTGCAGAAATGGCGCCCTCTACGGGGAAGACCAATTCACTTACAACGTCATCCTTTTACTCACATCTTCTCTTCTCTACAGTCACCTAAAAGTCTTGCTTCTCCTTATTTTAACAACGAAATGATCTCACTTTCATTGCCCATAATAAAAGAACTTTCATTGGGGTATAAGACATTTTCACAATCGTAACAAGAATTAAAAAAAAAGGACTAGATTTAGATTTCATCACGATCATATAAAATTCATAATAAAATACAATATAATATAAGATTTTGTCAAATAGCACAATCCAAGGAGCGAAAAAGCATCCACCATCAGAATACATAGGTAAAAATATTTGCACAGGGAAATATTTTCCTCCATGTAATTAGATAACATTGCATATTTATAGATATTCGTGTCAAGCTAAACTCAATCGAATTTAGGTGAGAAATTATTTTACTACTTTAGCTAGAGCATTGTCCAATGATCCAACAAGAACATCTAGATATTTTCGCTATGTAACTTTTACTTAAGAACATTCTGCTATGGAATATCTGAGTATCTGATTGGAGTTCCTAGAGTTAATGTAAAACTAAGATTGGGTTAACTAAATTCATAAATAAATAGGTATAAAACTCACTTTTAGTATCTGTCGTGTTTCATACAGTACTATTGGTTGAAGAACTCAAAAACGTATATTTTTCTCAAGTATAAAAACAAAGTATTTTTACGCATAATTTCCATCGGAAAAATCGAATGGTACTTTACGTTGATACTCTCTTAATGAGTTCCATTTCCTTCATTTTTTCTTTTTCTGAGTACCATCGCTTGTTTCCGTCTTTTTTCTTGCGAATGGTATATAAATATGAATTATTATTAATTCTAAGATGTATCTGTTACTGTTGTGGACAACCACGTTTTTTTAAAAATGCATACACATATCAATAAAAATTAGAATATATTCAACAATAACGTACGGTTATAATAATGTCTATACTAATTGTTTATGTAAATCATGTAAGGTATATGAATTAATAAGAAATCAAAATATTACTCTGTTCATTGGTCAAAGTAGTTTATGCTCATATTGAGCATATAAACTACCATATATGTGTTATCTGTCGAATGTCTGCAAATAGAGGATGAGAGAGAGAAAGAGAGAGAGAGAGAGATAAGTTATCAGTTTCGTTTATATCACGTCTTACATATTATAGTTTATATCGAAAAATACAGAATGACGTACGTAATCTGTGTTTGTAGACCTTTACTGATCATATTAAAAGATAATTCAAAAATAGATACATATTTTTGTTTTCTATCCGATATTTAAGCGTCTTATAATAGAATATTATGTTATTTTAATTAAATTATCAATTTAAATCTGATTGTAGCCAATTTTAGTATCATTTCTCCTTTCATATTCTTTCCTTAAAAAATGTAATCACAATATAATAATACAAAGTTATTCTACTACATTGTCACTTACGTACATGAAAGGCAATTGACGTCATAAAACCATTTCTCATTATCACCAGTTTATTTTGAATGTTTTCTTTGTCTGGAGATTTCAATTTGATGTTAATATTGATATGTTACTTCATCTTATGACGTACAAAACAGCAGCATTTCATGTGTTTTTTTTTAAAAATAAAACATATTCTTCTCAAATCCCAATTCTCTTCTTCTTCTATAATACTTTCCTATTATCAGTCATTTTATAGCTCTTCTCTCTCTAATGAAATTTGGTCTGATCTCTGTGTGCGTGTGCGTGTATATTCAAGATTATTTTTTTATGAATAATAAGAGAGAAAAAGAGAGCTATTTAAACTGCAATCTTATTTTGTTTTTGCAATATACCGATGCATGACCTTGATTCACTATGATTCTTCGATTTTATAGTCTCACTGGAGTTCTATGAACTAGTGAACTTAATTTCATTTGGGATTTATACTGAGTACGAAGAAAAAGATTCACTTGCTAAAAACATCAATGTGTTAGAAGTCATTGAAATGCTTAATTTGTTCACATATTATAAGGAAATGTTTTATGCACCGATTTTTATTCTAACAACAGAATATCTACAAACGTGCTGTAATGGGATTATTTTGAATTGACAAAATAGTTAGTATATTAGTATATGACGACATAAGTTATCTCGATTAGTTCAATATTGAGTGCATTTAACTCATTGAATATTCTAAATGGAGGTATGAACTGTTCTCTATGTAATATCAAATATGTAACGGTCACATGTCACAGTTACTCACTTACTTATAAATATCTTCATAAAATGTAATCTAAATTAGGAATACGTACCAAATTGTAATTTGGATACTTCTACACAACTATGTCTCTAGTGAATTTAACCAACACTCCTGTCAAAAAATATGTTAGATTAAATATGAAGTTCTTTTCTAATACTGACGTAAACTCATAATTCAACGGTCTACATTTAGCGGTGGAAACCAAAACTATTATATTTACTATCAGCAGGCACTACTTAAATATAAACAATATATCTCATCAAAATCTTCAGAACACACTTGTAAATATTTCCTTGTAAGATATATAGAATTATTAGACATCAAGCAGAATAGAGTAACTTTGGATGCTAATTATTTATGTTAAAGAAGAAACTTAGGCACAATTTTTCTGACACTGACAAGAGAGAATAAAAGATCATTTGTTAAAATAAACAATTTTGACTTTCTAGTAATGTATTGGACAAATACACGTAGGACCACCCTGTGTCGTTGTCTGATGGAGAAGTTGTTTTTCCAAAGCTGTAAGCTATTATCGCCTATCAGATGTCGCTATTTTACTAAGTGGCAAGAATAGGACATTCATATATCAGCAGATTTCTCTTTATATATGTGAGTTATAGACCTTAGATTAGTTTTAAACTGTTTTAATGATCTGTGACAAATGTAGCAGAACCCTAGTTTTAAATTTAGTTAGTATTCGGAGGAACTTACGAAGTATTTTGAGCTGTTTTAGCTAAAATTCTGGATAGTTTAGAAGTATAAGAGAATCACACTCTAATACGCCCCCATCCATGAACTTCAGTTTAGAAAAAATTAGTTGCGATGACGCTTTGATCAGAAGAAATCTGCTAATTAGCAAATTACCAACAAAAAAAAAAGTCACTTTCGGGAAAAGTACGCGTTAGCGTACTGCTTTTTACTACTATATTTTAGAGAATCTACTACTAAATTTATAACTATCAATCTAAACGTCTCTGAAAATTATTGGAAGATGAAAGATGTTAGTGAGGCGCCGACACTAGAAAGTGTCGAAGAATCAGGAAAATTAATTAACGTGTCGACGAATCGGTACTGAATCAAAATAAAAAATTAGAGGCGCATAATTTATCCTGAGTTTTAAAGATTTTAGAAGGATCTTTTTCTGTTCTTAAAAATTCATATTGTACATAGAATTGAAACACTGTACTGTCAATAATGTAACTTACGTCTTTGCTGTAAAAAAATGTTGCGAAAAAGAAATCTTCTGTTTTCAACTTTTAAGTGACAAGATCGAGCGATCCCTTAACAAAGGAGTTGACACGTTACATCCCTTTTCTGACTGAGGGGGATAATATCGTTACATAGAAGAACAATATTTCGCATACTCTTTTGAAAAAAATAACATATCACACAAAAAAGAGATTTTCTGTTTGCTTGAAGATACTTTGTTACTTCTTTCACAGATACCAGTTTTTATGATAAACTATTTAAGTATTGTTTTGAAAAACCAAAATAGTTTTACATTCACATACTGGAACAGTAATTAAAAACGGTCTAATGTTAAAATACAATACAGGATCTTTAGGTCTCTGCATAAGTAAAAATATATCTAGACGAAAAACTGTCATATCTTCAATTTTTCAAGTTACTGAATCGTTCGAACATCTTAACTATTCTTTTTATTATGTAAATGTTTGGGTTTCAATTTGAAAATGGTGCGAGATTTATCCGCGAAGTTTTTTGCATATTAAACTTTTCTGACAACTTCTAATTTAAAAATGAATAATAGTTTTAACCATTTATAGTTATAGGAGGAACTAAAATGGAGAAGCTCGTATATTCGTTGGTCAGATGTCCTGGTATTTGACTGTGGTATTAGTATGAAAAGTATGTATCACTCACGATGAATTGATAAATATCTTCTCATTTATAAATGAATTGTTGCTATTGTGTCGATCTTACTGCGATAGTGGAAAGTAATTAATGGTAGAATTGAAATTTGCAATTCACATCGCTTTCTCTCTCTCCCCCTCTCTCTCTCTCAGACTCATTTTAACAATAATAGTTATCACTTTTCTTTCTATTTTTGCTAAATATCGCTGACGTACGCACACAAATCAATTAATAAGTTGAAATGTTCTCAAGTTGAAAATTGTAGTGTAATCGGTGGAAAAAATAAGAAAATATTTATAGAACCTACACGCACACACACACATAATTGCCTTCGAAGCAAAAATAAGAAGTTTGTCAAGTACATTCTATCAACGTTGTCTATCAGTCAAATAAATTAGGCATCATCATGTTCTTGAATTTTTATATTATTTGATTAGAATACTGCTTCACATATTTGTACCAGAAAATATGTCAATTTGGGTATTGAACAGAAGAAATTAACATGTAAACAAAATTGACGTGTAAAAAACTTTTCAAAAAAATATTTCTGACAGATACTAAATTAATTGACAAATATCTAATGCATAACATCACAATAAATTTTTGACATCCATTTTCTTCATGAAATATTAATAATTCACAACTCATCATGGTGTTTGACATCTTAGTCTCCGCAAGAATCAATTTTTTCCAGAGCTGATTCAGATAAGACAAAAGAAGATAGAAAAAATTCGAATAATTCTTATTATTTTATCTTTTTTCTTCTAAAATCTACAAAATTTTCTAGTTTTAAAACAGATGTATTATACGAACATCAGTAAAGTTTGTTTTTGTCTGCAAGAAATTATATCCATTGCTTTTTTATCGTAGGCATTATCTCAGACAGATCAGTGTGTAAGATTGGTTATTATTCATAATTAAAACTTTTATGTCTAGACCTGAATTTATACGCGAGTCTAATATATTTTTAAACTATATATGATATAACTTGAAAATAAATAAATTTTAGATATTCTAGTACATCTTCTTACAAATTAATGATGAATGAAGAATGTAGAATGATATGTGACTAACATAACTGACACATTTCAACACCCAAATCGATTTTTCTATACTCTATAGTCAAATATCAACACATTAATAAACAAAATTGACAAATTTGTCTTCACATTCCTGTCATTTAATGATAATATTGTCAAAATCAGCTTACCCATTGCTCAACAGCCTTTTCTGATCAAATATAGTGACAAAATCGATAAACTGATAAGTTGACAAAAAAAATTTTATATTATTTTTTTCGTAACATTCCAATTGCTGAATTCTTTAGGACTGAGAAGATGGATTGAAGTAGAGATAACAGGTATTTTCAAATATTCTCCCATCATTATCAAGAATATTTTCTCATGTATAGTAACACACGAAAATCTAGTTTCAATATTAAAAATTTCTCTGACTTGATCTATTTTCTATAGATTATGAATCTATGCTATGATAAAGAGCGTTTCTTACTTAATGTAACTTGTTATACGCAAAATTTCTTTTTCTTTTTTCTAAAATAATATTCAGTGACAAGTTTAATCGAAGGTTCTTTATCATGTATAAGTCCTGTCTATATTATCAACTTTAGCGTAATATATTTGAAAATGGCTCTCTTACCTATATTTATTTCATCATACTAGCACTACTAGTTAGTTGTTTTTCTTTCTTTATACACTTTGCACGTGAGTGACGACAATCGAGATTGTTGGGAATTATGATCAAGGTTTCTTTTTGTATCACCTATATATAAATAGAAATATATGTTTAATAATGATTAAAGTTCTCTTTTTCTACTAATTCTGTGTCAACACGCTATCTGTATTTGAAAATAGTAACTGAATATCAATAAAAATAACTCATATTATTTAATAATAAGAATTTAAAAATTAACTCGTTTCTTTAATGACACGTAAATCATACATGTTAAAGTAACAACTACTAGATTAGTAAAAATAATTCTTATTGATTATTTTACTTTGATCCAATGTATGAATATGTGCATTTTTCAATATTTATCATGTTATGTTCATTAGTCAACTTTTACTTTTTTCCTGTTATTCGTTTATATACAAAATAACGAAAGATTATAAGTACCTATATACTATAGAGTACGCAGTGATTTGATAATAATTAATTTCGGAAAATCTGTTTTCTTCGAACAATCACACATACATATATATCCGGTAGAAAAAACAATTTATTATTGCATGAATCTCTATTGTGTAATGAAACATGTAAAGTTATTTTAAAGAAAAAGAGCGAAAGAGAAATTCATCGATTATTAAAAAAAAAGCTAATTACAATACTTGTCGTCTTCCTTATTAAATCATTTTTTTGTAGATAAATTGAATTAAAACATAGTTGACATTTAATTCAATTATTATTCAAACGATTAGATATAAAACACGACTAAAATTGCCTGTCTTATTTTTAGCCATAATGAACATTGACATTCTATTTGAAAAAAGGCGTGTTCATTAGATAGTCGAATAAAAAAGTTGGTTAGAGAAAGAAAGAGGGAAAAAAGTGAATAAAAATAATCACGCACAGTTTTTCTCCAAAGAAGTACCCGTTTAAAAACCGTTATAAATAAATACGTAATTTCGATATTGAAAACAAAAAATCAATAATTTTCCACATACTCATATCTACCACAACTGATAAGTACCGATCTACTAAAGTGAAATGCTATTCTTCTTGAAATAGACTGCGACAAAATAGATAGTATCGGCTGTCACTTTGGATCAATCAAAATAAGATACTTACGAACATTTAAGAGAAAGGCTAAGGATCACATTCAAACATCAACTGAATATATCTTGTCTATTGCAGAGTGCTTTTTTTCTAAATGAAAAGACTGATCTCTTTGCTTTTTGCGGATAAGCAACATTCATACATCAACAACCATGCTAGACTATTAGGAGTGACAGACAGGAGCATGCACACACACACGCACACGCACACGCACATATACATCGATTCAATAAATTTGGGTCTTGTTCGAATAATATTTGTGTAGATACTTTCTGAGAAATATTGATAATTCTCTAATAAATGCAAGACGGTTTCTGTTAGAAAGATTTTACTCTCTTGCTTCCTTAAGATAATCGTAAACTTTGGCACTAACATTATTCTTCTTTCCTCAAGTCATATGTACATATCATCACTACCTCATGGGGAATTTTGAGCTCTAGAAAATTTTTTACTGGTCTATTGAGCTTTGATTTTACTTTGCTTAAATTTCTAATAGTTATTTCCATACATGTAATACTAAAATTGTTCCTAAACGATTAAAGTACAGTGGAATTTTTATATCCTCCAACTCACAACAGTTTCTGTCTATAGAGAGGCTAAAAAAATCTATCGCACATTTCTCTTATTCCGTCAGAAAACAACATCAATTGATTTCTTACCATTGGAAAATCTAAATATAGTTTATCAATTGTATTCAATTAGTTTAATCAATGACATTGACTGCAATTATAATTAAAGCATTACTTTTAACAAAAGTAGCTTGCTTCCACCATATTTTTTGTTCTTCAATCCTGTCCATTATCACTTTTACTCTTCTCTTTTTATATAATGATTATTCATGCTCTCGGAAGTTTAAAAGACACGCCTCTCTAATCTGTAGCATGACATGTTTTTTCATTTTTATGCTTGACAATAGACTTTTTGATCATAAAAATTATTCAAGAGGTTTCTTATTGTTTCTTTCTCTTTCTTTTTCATCTAGTCTATATCTCATTGTATTTAGTCCTATTTCTTCAATAGTATAAAAACAAAAAAGAGTTATAGTATAGATTCTATGCAAATAAACCATGACATATGCCACAAATTTTTGAACTGGATTATTTTCTACTCTTTGGTGAAGTCTGTAGTTCGAATAAATCTTTTGCAGCCGTAATAAGTGAATAAATGATTCGTATAGTATTTTCTTTTCTTCTTTGAACAAAGAAGAAGGGAAAAGAAAACTGAACTGTTCATGCTCTTTTGTCTACTTTTTTTATCACCACTTTGCCGCAGATGGATGTCAACAGATATTCCCTTCTTTCTAAAAGCAGTAGGAAGAGTTGTCATTTATACAATAATCCATGATTTTAATAGTTTCAAGCGTTTTTCTTTTTTTCCCTTCCTCTTTCGTGTTTTAATACTATCATTACTAAGTAGACTTTTGAAAAATACTGCTTTTCGCAACATTCTTATTATTATTATTATTATTATTATTAATATTTTTGAGAAAATATGTATGGTAGAGAAAAAGAAAAACATATACACACACTTTTCAAGTACTTGAGATTAAAAAATGTGAGAAAAAAAGACTTATAGACACTCTAAAAATCTAAGCATGGTTTTTATTTAATCCAATAAATTTATTATGACACACACACACACATATAGAACACATGCATGAACTATAATAGATGTGAATTTACTTCGTTTAACGGTCAGAGAGAAAAGTTTATTGAGTTCTAACCGAAGCAATTATCATACGTTACAAATATTGTCTATGACTTTTTCATGTAAATTAATTCCAGCCAAGGAATGATAAATACCATGCTTCAATTATTGTCAGTAGCAGTGTCATATTGTTTATTTCTACAGTTAAGAAGTATCAATTTTTGAATAAGTAAAAATATTTAAGACACTTCTGAAGTCACAGAAGAATGATGATGTCAACAACAGATGGCTTACAGTGTGCACTGTACATTCATATTCTACTTACTATTGAAAAGTTCTTTCAGCAGTAAGTAGAATATTTCTCGTTTTCTTTAGTAATCTCGAAACATTTTTCATCGAAATAAATAGTCTATCTTTTCCGCGAGTGACAACTACGTATACGTCCTCATTATTTTTTCTTCATGTTTTACAGTATTTCTTAATTTGACATTACATAAGCGATGAAAGATCTAATTATTTGTCATTTTAATCAGAATTAATGTATCAACAATTTATTATTGTTTATTAGCTACGTTTGTTTCCAGAAATAGATTGTGAATTTTTTGAACATGAACATAAAAAGTGTATCGATCTATGTATGTATATTCTGAAATAAAATATTGTTTTTCAAATCAATTTGTCAAGAAGGTGTACACCAATTACCTTTTCTCTGTTTGTGTATGATAACTCTCATGGACAAAGACTGATTCCCGAAGATTATTTTGTAGTCTGTAGAAAATACATGGACAGACTATTTGTGTAGAATGACATCTTTAGATAGTTGATGAACTGATCATATACTACTATTTGACATTGAATTGATTAGATCAAATCACTAATCTTACTATGAAACGAGCTATGTTAGGTAAACAAACGTCGATTACATAGGATGGAAAGTTCTTCGAGATATATGGATAACTTCAATCTTCAATTAATATTCCCTTCATTGAGCGTACGTATATTAGTACATTTCGATTGATTTTTTGTCCAGATCATAATAAGAAAGAATGTAGATCAATATCGCACAGAAATCTGCTGTCTATAAGAATTCTTGACAAAAGTAAACTGTACAATATCTAGAACTTTCGATAAACTATCACAAATAAATAGAACCTTTTCTTCTTGTTTGTTTTAAATTTCAGACAAACCAAAAAAGCATTCCCTTTTATGCGATGTTAATACTAACCATTTTCACGCAAACAAAAACAATATGCATACTGATGAGACCTGTAAAATAACAAACTGTTTGTTGACCTTTCAAGACCGTCATATTGATGAATTGACGATACACTGTCACTATTGATAATGAACATGTCTTTATAATATAGAACCGTGTCGGTCATACTAAAAAAAACTTTTCCTCTCTACATATTAAATAAGAGTTCTATAATAAATAGCTCTCGAGATTTACGTGTAATAAATGGACTGCGCCAACTAGATACAGAATACTAAACAAATGATAACTAATATCAATTCGCAGCATCTTCATATTTGTATGGACGACTGTTCAAAACAAAAATTTGGCTAACTCGACACTACGACACTACTTTGGATAAAGTATGCCTCTAACTCAGAAAGATTTAACAAAATTGGATTTAGTAATAAAGTTAAGTGACATTAGTTCATGAAATAAATTTACTTACCCAGACCGACTTTACAGTTAAGTCGAGATTTATATAAAAAACAAATTTTTATTAGATGGAGTGCACGAACTATATTCTGTATTATAATATGTCAAAAAGACAAATAAGAGAGAGAAAACAAGAATTGGTGATTTATTTGTATATGTTATAAAAGAAAAATGTATACAGGGACTTAGTAAACGCGAAAGCTAGAAATTTGGTGATAGAGAAAAACAATAATATCTATAATGTTTCTGTTTGTTTTTACTGGACTTTTACCTCAATACTTCTCAAGAATGAATTATGGTTATGTCATTTAGTTATACATTAGTTAATAAAAACTTGACATTTATAAAAACTAATTCACTCTCTTACTGGACTCTGCTTGACACAAGCATGACACAAAGTTTCTTTTAGACATATCTTAGTTTTTCATGATTTTTAAAATATCAATTAATCTTGTATAAATGTAGCTGTAAACAATACCGGAGAAGAGAAAAAGATTCGCATGTTTGATGCAGAGATTATTTAAGTAGTTTTATCGAAGAGTGAAATCATGCTAATAAAAAGATAGTCAAAACAAATGCATATTACAAATGTTCAACTAACTTTCTAAATTCTTTGTTTTTGCATCAAAACATCATTTTTTTATCTCATATTTAAATCGATCTGTAAATGTATCTGTTTCCTCAGAATATTTTATGGCTGAAAATTCGACGCCGACATTATAGACACGAGTTCCTTGAGGACCATGTTTTGTGCAGGTGTCGAATTATTATGATATCACAATATGTAGAGTCATTTCTCGAGGACACATGTTTTTCCATTATGTTGTATCTCGTCCATTTTTTGGCCTGTAAAACAACACAAAGCATATATTTGTCCATAATTAACAAAAACTCAAAGAAAAATAAATCTAGTTGTTCAATGGAAGAAAATTTGTTTCATCTTCTGTTGTTATTATTGTTGTTGATATATTTTATTATGTGACCGAAACATTATAGACAAAAAAATCAGGACATTTTATTACGTATACGTCTTTTTTGTATATGACATACGTTGATTAAATCAATCAAATACCTCAATGCACTCAACGATAGATAAACTATTTGATTGGGTCTTCTTAAAAATATCGTTTTTCTGTATGATAAGAAATAACATCAATGATACAGTGATAAAATAAATGTTTCATTCTAGATGGAGATAATGAAAGGAGACAAAAAAGCGTCTCCACAGCTTCTTTGGCTCCTCTCACGAGGGAACCTATGGAAAAAGTGGTTATTTTGTCGCAAATCGTCGGTTTTCACATAACCGTTGTTTATGACACTTTTCGTAGCTGGCGAGGAAACCTATGGAAGTGTATTTAACTCAAAAATAAAAAAATTTCAAAAAAAAGTCTAAAAAAAAGAGGGGTTACCTTTAATATTCTCTGACGGTGTACATTAGGATTCGACAGTATGTATACCACTGGATAGAGGAAGTACTCTTCTACAAACCTACATATATCCCGTTGTGTTGTCAAAACTTTATAGTCACCTTTTTCTTTTTTAACCCTGTCTCGCAGCTACAGCTCGAGCCAGGTTAAGGGCCCCCCCTTCAGAAATGGTGAATTTCGGTCAAAAAATCGGTTTTGAGATACGCACATGGAAAGATAGCCTGAAGTGTCTACTTCCAGAATCTGTATTGCTTTTGGTTACAAAAGTGATTTTTCCGGGATTTTGAGCAAGTCTTCTAAGAGCCTCGAAAAGACGGGTCTTCAAATAATGTTTTTTTCCTGGATACTTATGCAATTAAAATTTTTCTAAACACACAGATTTGTAGAGCAAACGTTTCTGATCAAAATAAGACTTCGCACAACTCTGTATGACCTTGCATCGAAAAGTTACAGGCATTTTCCTAGAAGTCATAAAATCGACTATTTCATACAGCGTTTAACACAGCGTTTTCGCTATATAAGAGTTACACCTGAAGTGCGTCCCAAGATTTTTAATAGCGGTTTGTCGTAGAGAGTTCATTCTTTTTTTGTTTAAAAGAGGAAAAGAAACTACATCGACTGACCGGCGTCGATTTTTGAATTAGGTGTTAGTTTTTTGTCAAACTGAAGATTTTTAGAAAATCCGGAAGGCTTTTTCGGGTTTCGCAGGTTATTGGTTGCCTGGAAAACGAATAAAGGCTTAATTGAAAAATCAGCGCCGGTCAGTCGATGTAGTTAGGTGTCTAGTGTAAAATAAAACAAACCCGAACTCTCCAGCTTGAAGTATATTAAAAAATCTTGGGACGCCGTTCAGGGTTCTTTTTGGACCTTGATCTCTGGAAAACTCCTAAACCGTAAGACTTGGAAACAAAAAAAACTTTTCATTTCCGTAACTCATTGTGCCGAACATTTACGGAAAGTTTCGTCAAGATCGGATGTACGGTGCCAGAGATAATTTCTGAAGGGGGGACCCTTAAGCTTTTAGTATTTTCGACCTTTGGAAAACCCATCAAGATAAACTTTGATACCCACCTTTCTGTATCAGCGATTCATCCGATCAATCTGGTTCCTTCACACTTTATGTTCAATATATTGTGTAGATATGCCCTTTCAGCAGACAAAAATTTAACTAATCTGTAGTTGTTGAGATATTTTGAAAACAGTCGATGTTTTCCTTATTTTTAAAACTCTTTTTATTTTATGACTGATACGCGCACAGTAGATAATTAAAGGAAGGTAGACTGAGAAGCATCGAACAGGAGCTTGTATGGTTCATAACACAATGAATTACTATACTGCTATGTAGATGTTGTTTTGAGTTTCTGTTGCGCTAAAGAAATTCCATATAGAAGGTTAAATATGAAGTAATGTAAGAAAGGATTAAATGAAGTTGGCAAAAAAGAATTTCAGGCTCTATCAGATGATGTTAAACAACGAGGTTTTATTCTAAAATCGAAAAAATTTAAACTGTATTACAATATTCGATTCAATGCTGTTCGTCGTATTGAAAAAACTTATTAATATTCACTATCATCAATAACATATACAGACAAAAAAAATGAATATTAACTAACATACATATAGGTTCTACTCTATGTCAAATATTCTAGTTCTTACTCACTGCTCATTTTGCGTTTTGGTTTCCCTTCTTATCATTCCCGTCATCTAATCCATTACTTGCCTTAAAGTTTTCTTGTTCAATTTACACATTTCTCAAAACTACTATTCTTTATTAAAATCCTACTCACCACAGTTTCATCAATCACTTTTAAACTAAAGTACTACTTGAATTCGCGAGACAGGGACCGATCTACCAAGATCTTGTTTCTATCTGCATATGCTCAGAATACACAGCTGACTGTTTTCTATGCGCTCTGTCTGTCTAGGATGCTAAAATATCTCATTTCAAATGAAAAAATCCAAAAGTATCTTAATCAAAAATAGCCAGTATTTTCGGTATTCAGTATACCGGCGCATACCTACTATCGTCAGTTTTGTAGAGGAAAGAAAACATTAATAAGTACGGTCAAAATCGGATATTTTTTAAAAACCGGGCGGATTCACACGGTTTCCAACCGAAAAAGTGGTTATTTTGTTGCAAATCGCCGGTTTTCACATAACCGTTTTTAATGACGCTTTTCGTATCTGACGAGGCAATCTGTGAAAGTGGTCGCTTCTGTTTCCAGTGATTTATACGTCGATCGACAGAGTATATCGAGGTAGTAAAAAACCTAAAAGAATTTCGGCCAATATATCTGTGATATTAATGTGTATATATCTGTGATATTCATAAAATGTTCCAGCTTTATAACTCAATGAGTCATGAATTTTTGTTTATGAATTTTTTAAAGTTTGTTACTTTACACGGAAAATTTCGAAACATTTCTCTTTCATTCAGTACTTGATAAACTTTTGAAACAGTCAGTCTTGTAGAGTAAAGATTTCTCTACAAAATGACATGTCTCCCAGCTCTTCATTATGTTTTGTGACCTTTTTAAAGGCGTCCAGCAAAATGATCATTACTCTATCACAAAACATAATGAAGAGCTGGGAGACATGTCATTTTGTAGAGAAATCTTCACTCCACAAGACTGACTGTTTCAAAAGTTTATCAAGTACTGAATGAAAGAGAGAAATGTTTCGAAATTTTCCGTGTAAAGTAACAAACTTTAAAAAATTCATATCTCCTCAACAGAAGTCCTTGGAGAGCTGGAAGTGATCTTATTTTATAGAGGACACTTATATAATGCACAATATTTAATTAAAAATAAAATAATTTCTAAAAAAGTCTAAGAAAAGATGGTTATCTTTAATTTTCTCTGATAGTGCACATTAGAATTCGACAGTATATACACCACTGGATAAAGAAAGTATTCTTCTACAAACCTCCATATATCCCGTTATGTAGTCAAAAACCACCGTGAAATTTATAACCGCCTTTTGGCTTTAGAAAGTGAACAAAGCTCTTGCTTTGAGTCTCTATTTTTTTAATTCAGCCATATCCTGACGTTTGGAGCTCGTCCTCTTGTTTTTTGAGTGAATTACAAATTTTTTAATATTAGGTGAAAACAACCTTGAAATCTCAGTTTTTGTAAAACTCATTTTTCAGCAGATCTTTGTACTCTTTGTAAAACCAACCTTGTCATGAGATTCAGCGTGGTCGATAACCCCGTTTAGAGTCATTTTTACTAACATGTGGTTCTAACATGGCGGTCACGTGGTTCTGACATGTGAAAAAAAGATCAGTTCCGGAGCTCCCAGGAAATTCGACACCAGACCTAAATGATCAAAGATGAGAGTCCCGCTTGACTCCCATTTTGAAGAGGACACTTTGGACTATCTATCCATGAAAAAAAATCAAACTATTTGTATTTCAAGTTTTTTGAGCTATGATATAGTGTTACAAAGATCCTCTGAAAAACCTACTTTAGAAAAAGATTTTGAAAATGACTTTCGTGATGAAAAGATGCAAGCCAGGCTTTGGCTTTCAATTGGTGAAGACAGCAAGCATCTACCACTTTCCTGTCGAACGTTATTCAAGAAACATCCGAGTCCATTCTTTTTTTTATCGACAATAGTGTCGAAATTATAATCTAACTTCAAATGCAATATATTAACCTTAATCTTTACCTAAAGGATGTTTTGATACATGATATCTATTCGGATTATATTGAACAGATTGTTAACATAAAAAAATCTCTTGTATATTAAGTGACTAAATGAGATTGGTATCAAAGAGTTAATGAGCACTGGAACATAAGATGAAAGATTAGATTTATAAAAAAGTTATTTATAGATTATGTAGTTTAACGAACATTAGAGTTAATTGTTAGATAATGGTTAAATCATTTGGAAATTCAGTTACATCTGTCTCCTAACGGAGCATATGTTTTTCCTGGTTATGATCAGTATAACCACAGAAGAGCACACGGTCAAATAATTAAAATATTGCTTTGAAAACTAAACGTCATAGGCACACACATTTATGAGAAAATATTAAAAAATAAAAAATAAAATTACATCATCCAAAGCAAACAATTGTGATAATCATTTATATATATACACTGTATCTTTTATTTTCAACAAAACAAGTAAAAAAAGGTAACTGATGATTTTAGAATAGAGCAACAGAAAACAACAAAAAATACTAATTTTATCAAAATTCTTTTTATAACTTCACGCGTGAGAATATGCGCATGTTGTGCGTGAAAACTATAGAGAAAAAAACAACTTCAATTAACATACATACCCTCGAATAAAAGTACTATTAACCATGATTTTCTATTGTCAATTTTTAATGCTGAATTAATAAATAGAATCAACCAAACAGTTTCATCTTTTAGTATATTTATATTAATTAGCATAAACATATATAATGAATACCTTAACAATTAATGTTACTGATGCTCAAACAGCTGTCGATAGTGGAAAAAAAGTGACGGTTGGTTCTTGCATATTAACTGTATGGCCTAGGTATGAAAGATTTTATGTTACTTTAGAAGTATAAAGTTATTTTAAAAAATGGCAACCAACAGTGGGAATTATGGCGACGTTTTAAAGAATTTCATGCCTTACACGATCGAGTATGTTTATTTTCTTGAATATCATGTTATAGTATATGACATATATATATATATATATATTCTACTTCAGCTTCGTCGTGTACAGTCGGATTTAAAACTTCCTAGTCGTCGAATACTAGGCGATTCATTTGAACCAGAATTTATTGAAAAACGACGATCAGGTCTAAATGATTACATCCAACAGATTATCACAATACCACAAATAATGAATATGTATATGTTCAGATACTAATCATCAAATTAAACTTTTATATATTTACTGTTTCTCACATAGGCCAGAAGTAATTGAATTTTTTGCTCTAAAAAATCTTCAGACTCCAACAACTCCACAAAAATTACAAAGCAAAACCAACAACACTCCACCAGTAACACCGGTTCATGAAGATGATCAAGACACTAAAAGCGTAAGGAAATTTCTACTAAAATTGAATGGTAATTGACTTATATGTAAGTTTAGATAGATGCTATTCAAGCTAATCTTGGTCAAACAGAAAAAAAATCGTACGTATACTATTTGTTTTTAGTGACAATAAAAATAAGAATAAATGTCAACGTCAGAGCATGTCCAATCAAAGATTGGCCTAGATCATTCTGTCATCAAACTCAGATGACAAAATGATTTAGGTCAAACTAAACTGCAAACAAAAGCTCGACGTTCAATTTGAGATTGATCTGAACATTTCCGTCTACTATCAGAACAGTAAATAGTAGGTCAACTTTGAGGAGGATACAAAAAATTTCAATGCTTCGCACATCGAAAATTTTTTCTACTGGGGGTGTAAGAAAAAGTTTTTTCGTCGTGCGAGCAGAAAAAACGAAAAAAATTTTAATTTCCGTTGGAAGGAAACGATAAATTTTTTATTTTTAACACGCTCCCCCGAGTTATATGGATGAATAAAACATAAATAACTCTCTCGCGATAGATTTGCTTGTAGTCTAATCTCGATTTACAAGTGGAAATCGTAACGTCTCAACTGAGATACAATCCATATTTTAATCAAGTATCTCACTTGAGAATATCTCAGTTGAGAAACCAATATTTATGCGAAAATATTCGTTTCTGAGCTGAGATACATTTGATAAAATATGGACTTCACGAATTTCTCAACTGAGATACAATTTTGACACTTGCGTTGAAACATGCAATTGTGCAGTGTACACAGGTCTATTATTAAATAGTGGATGAAATAAAATTAGTCATATGATGTATCTGCAGTAGTTGTATGCAAAATGACGTAAAAGTCGCGGAAGCTCTTGCAGATTTTATAGAAATATTTAATAATAGACCTGTGTGCGCTGCACAATTGCATGTTTCAACGCAAGTGTTAAAATTGTATCTCAGCTGAGAAATTCGTGAAGTCCATATTTTATCAAATGTATCTCAGCTCAGAAATGAATATTTTCGCAGAAATATTGGTTTCTCAACTGAGATATTCTCAAGTGAGATACTTGATTAAAATATGGATTGTCTCTCAGTTGAGAATATAAATTGTATCCCAGTTAAGTCCAAACCGTGTAAAAACAACAAAATATCTTCCATATGTAGAGTCAATCCACAAATGAAGACAGCTGTGCTAACAACATGATTATTGATTGTGAATATATAACTGTCCACAACAACAACTAATAAAAATTCTTATAAAGAAAACACATTCTATTTCACCCTCACTTAGATGACATTTAGATATCAGAAGATTCAGTTGGATTAATCTGACATTAGTCTAGTAGTGGAATCTCAGTTTAGTCTAACTTTTCAGATCAATCTTATATTGAACGTCGAGCTTTTTCTTTATATTTTAGTTTGGCCTAGATCATTTTGTCATCTGAGTCTAATGGTAGAATGATTTAGGCCAATCTTGGATTGGGTCCAATCTCAGTCTGGACGCTGACGTATATATCTTTATATTTTCACAGAGTAAAACCAGATGATTTCGAATTTGATAAATGTATTGGAAAAGGTTCATTTGGTATGTTTATTATACAGACTTTTCTTGAACTATTATGATATCTAATTTGTATGTTTCTAGGAAAGGTGTATTTGACGCGACATAAAGTAGAAAATAAAGTATATGCTATTAAAGTTGTTAGTAAAGCATTGATCAAACGTAAACGTGAAGAACGACACATAATGGCAGAACGAGATGTACTTGTGAAAAATACACATCATCCATTTCTAGTATCACTTCATTATTCGTTTCAAACAGCTGATAAACTTTATTTTGTTATGGATTTTGTTAATGGTGGTGAGGTAAAATAAAGAATTTTGTATTTTTACATAAGATTATAATTGTTTACTATTTTTAGCTATTTTATATTTTACAAAAAGAACGAAGTTTTCCAGAACCTCGTGCAAGATTTTATGCGGGAGAAATAACAGCAGCTATTGGCTATTTGCATAAATTAGATATAATCTACAGGTATATGGCATATAATTATGCCGATAAACAATCAAAACTAATTATGTGGATTATTTTAGAGATTTGAAACCAGAAAACATTCTCATTGACCGAGAAGTACGAACTTAGGCATATAAATTTATGTATGTGGGAATTCTCATTTTCTTCTGTTTCAGGGGCATGTACGACTCACCGATTTTGGGTTATGTAAAGTGATGTTGTCGACTGAAGGAAAAGAAGGAAGAACTGGTACATTCTGTGGCACTCCTGAGGTAATTGAAAAGCTTTTGTATCTGTGAATAATAACAATAACATTGAATGCATCATTTCCTCTACTAGTATCTTGCACCAGAAGTCCTACGTCGTGAAGCATACACAAAAGCTGTTGACTGGTGGTGTCTGGGATCGGTGACATACGAGATGTTGTGTGGAAGAGTAAGCTTTTACAGTTTTAACTATAAGTTGTTAAATTGAACTCATTTTTTAAAACTATAATTTTAGCCACCATTTTATAGTCGTGATGTAAACGAAATGTATGGAAATATTTTGAATACACCTCTAAGATTTTATGGAAATATCTCTGAAATTGCTAAAACTTTAATTGAACAAGTGAGTAAACAAATAAATAATGTGTATTAATGTTACTAATGATATATTGTACGTGATAAATTCTTTTTATTTAGTTACTTCGAAAAAATCCACTTGATCGATTAGGATCGTTAAATGATGTGTCGGATATTAAACGTCAACCATTTTTTGCCTCGATCGATTGGGAAAAATTAGAAGCAAAAAAAGTGCCTCCACCATGGAAACCACCAGTGGTACGTGGACACGCTGAATATTATCTCATGCCAATGTTTCATATTTTTCATTCTTTTTTTATAGTCAGCAGACGATGACACGATACAAATTGATCGAGAATTTATCGTCGATCCTATTTCTGCGTCTGTTCAACCCTCCCATCCACTTCCTAATGTAGATCCAGCTTTTGCTGGTTTTACGTTTATTCCTACGAAAACCATGGAATCTTGATCAAATCACTTGTTTTTATAGATTTTAATTCCTAATTTGCCGGTTTATGCTATTTTCGCAAACTTAGCACTATTGTGTCTTTTTAAGTGCAATTTGAAGTAATAAAGCTTTGAGTGTTTTACAAAACTAATGATTATGTTAAACAAAGTCGTTCCAACATCCTGTATCATCAGACGAAAAACAAGTATTCAATGTGTGCTATTTTTTACTTAATGAAACTGAACAGAAACTGATAAATACTGCTATCTAGGGCTCAAACATGTTACGAGGAAACGTCCCAAGTGCCTCCTCGCTTTTTGCTTGAAACCTACATGAAGATATATAATCGACAATACTGATTCCGAATATTGGAGTCTGAGCTGCGGTTGGATGTTTGAACATCTGGTTTACTAGAAAATCCAGTTTTGGATCTGTCTAGTTTGTAGAGCATGTCGAGAAACGTATGTAAAAAAAATTTTCATGTCTATCGGATCAGTTTTGATGGATTTATAGGCAAATTTCGTCGGTGTATGGACTTTCTGAGAAAGTTCACATAAATTTAAATCTATTAAAAATTTTTTTAGAATAAAGATATGAAATTACAGGTTATCGATAATGCTGATTCCGAATATCGAGGTTGAAAGAGTCAAGATAATTATTTTTCAAATAATAAACAACGAAAGAAAGAGAATTCTTTTTTTTGTAATCATAGTTACAGATGTTTTAGTTGTTTTTCAATGAAAATGATATTCAGTAAAAAAATGATGAAAACGAATCATTTTAGTACACTAATGTAATAAAAACAGCTTGATGATACACTGATGTATTTGACAATCTCGATCTAATGTCGAATACACACTATAGAATTTTTAGAAGTAATTTACCGATAAATCCATCAAAACTGATGCGATCGACATGAAAACTTTTTTACATAGACTTCTCGATATACTCTACAAACTGAACAGATCCAAAACTGAATTTGAGGAACAAAAACTTTTCGCTGAAAAAACGGATTTTCTAGAAAACTAGATGTCTAAACGCCCATCAGTAGCTCAGACTCCGATATTCGGAATCAGTATTGTCGATTACATATCTTCATGTAGGTTTCAAGTAAAAAGCGAGAGCGTGCCTGGGAACCTTCTCTCATTAGACTAATGAATGAATTATTTAATGTCTGGAATGCTTTTATTGAATTTACGGAAGATTTTTCATATTCTAAAAAAACATTAATGTATAACAGATAAATTGTTCACTTCATGTAAAATCCAAAGTGTAATAATGATCGAATAATAAAGCTTTTGTTGTTGTTGTCTTTCACCACCATCATTTTTAATACGATGATCAGAAATTATTTTTGTATTACGTGTTGTATTTCGACTAGATAATGGGGATGAATAAATATTAATTATAGTCGATGATGGAGACTGTTTTTTACTATCAATTATTTGGGTTGATAATAAGTTTATTGCTGACGTATCGGACAATGGTGTCGAATTATCAGTTAAATTAGAGGCTGTAGCACTTGTAATCACATCGTCAAACATTGTTTCATGTACACGTTTTGTAAACGGAAACATACCACGACCACAAAACAGTCCAGTATAATCATCATAATCTAATGTCCATAACATTGCACCACCAAGTCCAAGGGTTTTTGCCCATATAACCTAAATATGATCAACCATAGTACAGTATAATAGTCTAAAATCTAATATTAATTACTTTTAATGTTGCACTTCCCAAACTATCGTAGCCCACCCATTGATTTTCATAATAAGCATATTGAGCTTGTGAATCATGATCCCATTCTGTCGTCCAATTATTTGCACGTAATTTTTGACAAATCTATCATAGTATAGAACATACGGAACATATTAAAATGAAAGAACAAAATACTAACTCTATTAACATATACTAACTTCAAAATAAGCCAAAATACCTTCTTCTTTTGTATATGGACCAGCTATTAATGAAAATAGTTATTTCATACACCATGTTGACATAGTCTTTTGACTAATTTCACATTTTTCTACTCACCTTCGCCACCTTCACTA
>CAJNOQ010001529.1:0-30633 GCA_905250885.1 Didymodactylos carnosus | reverse complement strand
AAGGTTGATGTTTTTTGTAACAATATGATTATCTTTGATAAAAGAACTTAGACTTGCTCTCGACATATTTTATTGAAAAAAATTGTATATCTAGAAAATTGTGAAATTCATTTTATGACTTAATCCTAAGGGGGACTAGAGGGAGTTTTACGACTAAAAAATTTCTTTAGACCGGTACAAACCGGCCGATCCAACCATTTCAACCGGTCCGGTACGGTCCGGCACCGGTTACAACTCAGCCCTAAACCTCACCAAAGGGCACTTTTTTTTCGCAGTGTAGGCAGAATAACCGGTATGAGATGGTAATATTGTAAAGCATCATATTTGTAATGCATATTTAAAGAAAAAACAGAGCAGATCAGGGCCCTCCTGATCTCTTCAACTTTAGGAAGGAGGGGGTCAGTTATAAAATGACATAACAGCGGGCAAAAGATAACAAAAAAAACGCAAAAAGGTATCATATTACTACATTATAGCTTACCTTAACTTTTTAATGCTTTGCTAAATTGCTAAATTTTCAGATATTTTTAAAAATTGGAGGGATCTCCCTCCGTGCGGGACGGCCGTGGAGCAGACTATTTAGTTTCAATTAATTACTGCCCGATACAGTGAATTAGGTTCACGTTAGTTGTTCTCGTTAAAAAAACCCTTTTTGAACGTTCCATAAATCTCGTTCTATCTAAGTGTAACATCAGACGAATTATTATTATGGGAGAAAAGCTATCTTTGGCGACAAAATTAGTGAAAGTATTCGATGATGCCAGTTTCAATATTTGTGAAACTGATTTTGTGAGACATGTTTAAGGCCCCCCCCCCCTTTCCCCTTAGAAATGCTGATTTTCGGCAATAATATTGATTTTGAGAAAAGCACATGGTTGGATAGCCCAAACTGTCTACTTTTCAATGATATAATTTTTCTGTTGATAGGATAGGCTTTTCATAGCTTTTGAGCGAGTTCTCTAGAAGCCCCATAGCAAAATCTTTGGCTTTTTTACACTGTTATTGCATAAGCGCAGGCATGCGCCGCATGTGACCGCGCACATGTTCATTAGATCCTCCATGACCGATAACCTGTAGCAAAATATCGATAAATTATTTAACGCTCAAACAGTTTTTAAGTAAAACGCATTTAACAGAATCAAAACTGCGTTTGCCTTTTCTCAAGACTGTTTTTTTAGCTTCAGAGCTTTCGCCACGCACGGGAATTCTTGGTAACGATACATCGGAGGAAGTTTTTCTTTCTTTTGATTTATAGATAACACCTATAACTACGAGTTGACAGAGTCTGATTTTTAAATTATGCTTCTGTTTTTTTATAGAAATGCGGATTTCTAAGAAACTTTGTGGGGATTTTTCGAACTTTGAAGTTCTGTTAAGCACCAGAAATTAAAACATCGGGCTCTGTCAAATCCTAGCCATAGATGTTTACTGTAAAAAAAAACAGCTCGAGCTCTCTATCATTTACCTGGAATGAGAATTCCTGTGAATGACAGACGCCTGTCTTTGGCCCTTGTTATGGGGCCCTCTCACGAACAGTTGCTAGTGACACCAAAAAAATTTCGTTACCATACTTTGATATGGTCAACATTCCCTGAAAGTTTGGTTCAGATCCGACCTACCTGGGCTGAGATAGGTTTTTGATCTGGGTGGTAGGGCTTTAAAAATGAAAAGTAATTTCATTTGTTGTTTTTTATTGATAATTTGTTTGTCCTAGTCTTTCTTGCATTATTCAATATATCAAAGGTAACTAGAGCTCAATAGCACTACGCACAAGTTGCGATATCGACAGACTGTATCCGATCTGATCTGCCAGATGCTGTCCGCAGTCAATAGGAAGTTCATCACATTACATTCGTTCTGATTTTAGTTGCTTTCAAACATAGATTTAAAAAAAAATGACATGAAAACGAAATTTGAAGAAGAGAGAGAGAGAGAGAAAATTATTTTTCCTGTAAAGAATAAATAGAACTGAATATATGATGAATTTCGAAGTCCAAAAAACATTCTTCTTTCACTTGTGGCGCTCGCTTATGGCATCGAATCTGGATATTTATTTGTAAGAAAAATGTGCACTGATCAATTTTCAATGTCGAGAGAATATTGTACCTTTTCCAGAACTTTTCTAGCTTTCATAGTTCTTTAGATTACGAGGTGCATATTTTACCTAAAAAGCGGACGAAAGAAAGAAAGAAAGAAGAAAATAAAAAACAAAAATCCCAGCAAAAACACGTAATATCTGTCGATATAAAAATTCTAATATTCAGAAATATTTGAGATGATTTGAATATGAAAATCAGATATCGAGAATAACATCAAAAACCAACAGACTCCTATAAACATGATTTCTCTCTAAAATGTGGAATATGTTGGATAAAATTATACAGATATAACATTTAGCATAATTTCAATGATTTGGGATTTTTCTTTAAAAACGTCAATATTGTCAGAAAATTTTCACAATTTCTATGAGTGACTGTAATATTTCTAACTAATTAGTTTTAATTCAACATAATCAAGAAAAACTCCACTTTTCCCAGATGAATCACTAAAATTTCTTATGGATACGTAAACATTTGAAATTTCAAAAACTATTAATTCTCCCATACACTCATAAAACCAAAAATTGTTTTCATTACATTTAAAATAATGATACATTTTCATAAATGTATCTTGTGACCATTTACAATTAACCATTAGACCATAATCAGGTACGGCTAAAAATTCAGTACATCCAATAAGAAAAGGTTGTTGTAATTTCATTCTCCATATAATTTGATATATTCCTGGCAATATATTCGTAAATTTCATATTAATTTTTAAACCATATTGCCAATGTATAATTTCTTTTATATAAATTACTTCTCCATTTAAACTTGTTAAATCATTTTGTTTTATATAAGAATGATTATTATCAAATTGTACAAAATTTTCATTAATAAATGATATTCGTTTTTGATCTATTAAATAAAAATAAATTAATTTTGATAATAATATATTAGATCTATAAAGATCAAGAAGTTTATTATTAAATCCATAATAATATATTTTTTTTCTAAAATCATCAATATTCATTGTCATAGACAAATTCTTATCCATATTTAAATAATTGTATGATCGAATAAGAGCAATTTTAAATTCTTTACTATCATCATTTGAATCATGATTTTCCCAAGTTATCTGAATACCATTACTAAGAAATTCTTCTGGAATATTTTCATATTCTTCTAATAATAATTTATTTGAATTATTTATAGTTTTATTTGATACATTAAAGACATCAATAATATAACGATGCCATAATTTTTGTCCAAAATGTGATAGAATTAAATGTGTCCAAAAATCATAACTATTAATAAGAGTATATAATTTTTTACATGTTCGACTTAAACGTAAAATATCGTTAACATTTAGAAAATCATTGATTTTATACCATAGATGATCGGGTAAATTAAGCCAATTATCATTGATTTTAAGCTGATTTATATTAATCATAGTAAAGTTAAAAAATTGACATGCCAACAATAGAATAGACTTTTATTTTTCATATAAAATCTGATGCAATTTATGATAGAACATCTGATACCTAATGGCTAGACAAACATATTTTAGAGTATGATCATTTGTAGAAAGAAAAAAAAATGAGGATGATGAGATGATAGACGTAATAAATCTAATTATTTAAAAAAAGAATATAAAAATAAGAAATTTTTTAGAAATCTAAAATTGAGTATAACTTTCATTACTACTAATATTTTGCATTATATAAAATAAATAACAATGTTTTTTTCTTGAGGAAAAATAATTTATATATTTTGGAGGTAGTCTTATAGGATAGGAAGGTCGTCCTTCAGTCTGATATATATATATATATATTCAACGGTTTTCAAGTATATATATGTAAATGTTGTTGCAATAAATTATATCTACCTGTATATATATATTCTAATTCATTTATGATAAGAAACACATTATTTTTTTCTTTTGAATGTATTAAATAATACAATTTAATCGACAGCAGACAGAACATTTTGACTAACTAAATTTTTTTTGTAGAATAATTTTTATTTAGATTAAAATAATTGATAGAACATAATGATTAAATATAAGAGCTAAACAAATTAAAGATTGTTTTTAATAATGAAAATTATTTGTATATAAAATGAAAGCTCGAACATTGATATAATACGACGGAGTAAAGCTGTTTATTTAGAAAAAAAACATCATTCTTCTTTTCTTTTTTTTTTGTGCTCCTGAACAGTCAGAATCAATCATTTCAAGCTATTATGAAGGATGAGTAATTTTATTTGTTTAGTAGACAGGTAAAAAAGCATAATGCTAATTTTTAGTAATAGTATGGTTTATTAGTCAACAATGGAAAAAAAAAAGTTATTGAACATCTACACTGTAAAAAATAATATGTAGCTGAAAAGAACGATTTTATTTCCTATGCTTTATTTTTTAGAGCGGTTTCAAAATGTCTATACTAAGGAATACTTTCAAAAAGTGTTCGTTTTTAGAATACTTTTAGCACTTCAGCTCAGCGCTTCCAAAAGTGACTTTTTTCAAACATATTCTATTGTAAGTTACTTTTCAAAAGTGTTCTTCTGCTGCCTGTTTTAAAAATAATCTTTTCTGGAAAGTATTCAGCGGAAAAACGATTCTTCAAAAGTGTGGTTTTGAGTACACTTTTTTTTCAAAGTGTATATTCGATATTGTTTGGTTTTTTTCTCTTTTTTCGATTATACTGTTTTAGTACACATTACAAAGCTTATCAATATTTTTATTGATAAATGATTACACTATAAAAAAATAAAGTGTGTCAGTGATACACAAGAAATGACCATCAGATCAAATGTTGCTTGACCATCTAGAATTTTGTTGATCAGTGTGTAATTTACACATGTAGACATTCTTAAATACAGACAAAACATTGTCAGTATACTGTTTAATAACTACTGCCAGTAGAAAACGAATATCGTTGATAGTTTTTCAAGGTTTTTATTCTATTTTTTAGACTGACCGATAGTCACGGATAATACTCGTCGTAGGACGTTCTACGACGAATAGTGAGGCAGTATCAAGTTAAAGTTCATGTACTTCGACAAGTTAATGAGAGAAAAGTAAGAAATCTGTTAATTTTTTGTTATTGTTATAAACTCCTGTAATTATCAACACAAAAGGTGAATAACTTTGAAACGGTGTACCTATGTATACTCGGAGATTTCAGATTATACCGCGATAACAGACGGCATTAAATGTTCACCATGGCCCGTGAGATAGATTATAGTCTAGTTGTTGAAACATTTTGTGCTAGAGATGCTTGAAAATTATAGGTTAGTTGTTCGAATCTCATGAGAATCGATTATTTTTCTTTTGTATGTTTTTGTGGCCTGTTTTAGATGGAAATGACAGGACATATCAACGTGAAAAAAAATAAAGTTCATGGAGAGTTGCGAAAATGTGCTTGTTTGTATTCAGCACACTCGATAACATCGAAAATTTACTGTTGTTTTTTGACGAGACGTATGGCTAAAAAGTGCAGAAAGATTTTTCAAACAAAATGGCAAAAAAATGTTTCCATAGGAAAATAATATTAGTTTCAGGAACTTTATTACCATAAAACAATCTGGCTTTAAGAAACCTTGTCAAGATAGGCCCTTGTCGGGACTAAAATGGTGAAACTCCTTAGTATTAGCCGAAAGATGGTATTGAGAATAGTGTTCACTAACATAGAAGAGATTAGGATGAGCAAACATACAGACGCCATGTGGAAAGTGAGTTTAAAATTAATTAGGAAACGAAAATGAAAATGACCGCAAAATTTGTTTCAATTTCATTGAAAAGTCTTTTTACTTATTTTAGTATAGGTTTGATTTTTTGTTTTTAAGTTAAGACATTGAAAACTTGTTCTAAATTCCATAATATAGCAGAACCTACTTCATCTTTAACAGTATACAAATACGTAGTCACGTTTAATAAATCTTCGACACAGTAATAAATTCGTTCCATGCCTATATTTCATTCATAAAACTACGACGATAGGTAGACCAAAAAATAGGTCAAAACAATGGTTTTTAAGTATAATACTTCAACTCCTTCTCCTTTGGAGATAATGAAGGAGTTTCATAAAAGGAGATATCACTATTAATCAACTTACCTCAATTATACATCATCTATATTTAACGTTAGACAAAGGACATTCATATGTAAGTGGTATTTTCTTCGACATAACGAAAGCGTTTGACAGAATACGGTGCGATGGTTTGCTACTGAGATTATAACAGTTAGGGGTTGAAGGTCCCTTGCTTGAATAGTTTCGATCGTACCTGTCAAACCGGATACAGTGCGTTCGTGTCGAGGGACACATCTCGTCCTACGGAATGGTTGAGCAGGTACCCCAGGGATCAATCCTGGGATCACTCCTGTTCCTCATTTATATCAATGACATGGCTGATTTAGACTTAAAAAGCATGTTATATTTATATGTAGACGACACACCTATCTTTCATACAGTGACACCTAATGATTCTGCCTCTTCCCTAACAATCCAGGATGACTTGGATAAATTAAACGACTGGACTAGTAAATGGTTAGTCAACTTGAACACACAGAAAACTGAAGAAATAACCTTTTCATCTATTAGACGGAGCACAACATTTCCTCCATTTTCTTTAAATGGTAACATGCTAAAACAAGTGACAGAGCATAAACCTTTAGGACTTGTTTGGTGAGTGACATTGCGCTCACTTAACTTGGAACAAACAAATAAATTACATAATTGATAAAATAAGTAAAAAAATGAACATTTTGAGAGCTTTGCAAACGACATTGGCCCGACCAGCTCTTAGACAGATATACTTATCTTATATTTTGGTCGTTATAGAGTATGGACTCGTCTTATATAGTAATACAACTCAAGCTAATGTTGATCGATTGGAAAGCCGTCAAAATGAGGCATGTCTGATTATATCCGGAACGTGTCGCGATACGTGCACCGAAAAGTTACAACGTGAGCTGGGTATACCATCTGTTAGGCAAATAATTAAATATTCTAAATTTAGTTTAATTCATAAAATCGTACACAGTCAGTCATCTTCCTACGTAAGAAGTTTAATTAATTTAAAAAAGGACAAAAATATTCGAAAGACGTGTCACTATGTACTGCTAGATATAGTTCCACCAACATCCAATACATTTTTTGTAGATAAGTCAGTACTGGTGAACGCTATACGTGATTGGAACAACCTGCCCTATGGAATGCAATCCATCACAGATATTGAGAACTTTTCTATAAAATTGAAAAATTCCCTAAACTTTCCATCTCGATCACCCGTTTCATGTCTTATAGGGAAGGTCATTATAATCTCAACTTAATTTTGATTTTCTCTTCCTTCTTTCATTTAACAAATGATTATTTGACGTTTCGACAACGACTTCATCAGAAAAAGTCACTCAAAAATTCCACTATCAAGAGTATTCAGCTAAACAACAAACATTCGATTATACACGATATCAATATCATAAATGGCAAGACGATGATAGTGAATCGGAAGAAGAAGACTTATGAGTCACTCGTCCAGTATTACCGTCTTGTCCGATCCACTATCAATTAAAACGATAAACAGTTTTACTAAAATTCTATCTATATATTATTCAGTGTTCTCAAATGTACATAATCTTTTGCTGTTAATCCCGCTGTTATTACGAACTTCATACAACAAAAACTTTCTATTCTCTATCTTCGTGAATATGTCTTAAATCCTTCTCTGTTGCATGAAAGGTGCGAGATTTTTGATCGGGGTAGACCTCGCAGAACACTGTTGAATGTAATAAATGAGAATCGTTCGTCGTTATTTGATCATGTGCTCGTTTTTTAATCGTAATGTCACTATGATTTTATCTGTCCATAACTGAAATTTTTTGTTTTTTGTTGATTTCTATGTTTGTGTTCCTCTCTTGAGAAAGGAGGACTATATATACTCTTCTTTTACATAATGGTTCAATTTCTTATGTATAATTTTCTCTTGAATATTTTCTTCAAAATGGTTTTTTTGGTAATTGTCTAGAAGCGAACTTCGCTTAACAGTGTTTGGGAGAATTTAAATAAAGTATCAAAACACACATCTTTTTCTGATGAAGACAACGTTGTTGTCGAAACGTCAAATAATCATTTGTTAAATAAAAGAAGGAAGCGAAAATCAAAATTAAGTTGCGATCACCAGTTTGGTACAATATAGAAAGTCGGATAAATATCATCCATCTTATTCGTATATATCTAGGCTTCAGGTTTCTATTAGCAGAGCAATATAAACGTCACTTCGTTGCAACACCAAATTGTAGTTATTGCCATAAGCCCCAAACAGCTGAGCATTATCTTTTAAATTGCCTCCACTTTGTCCATGAAAGATCTATCTTTGTGAATAATATAAAATCGATTACCGAGTTACCAGATACTACTGAACTAATTCTAAAAGGGTCAATTAATCTTACCCCAGAACAAAACATCCTTATCGTAAATAATATCCATAAATACATAGCTGACAGTAAATGATTCACTTAACATTCTTTACACCTTGTGCTACTCTATTTGTTATTTGTATTTTATATATAGATAGGAGAAGGCTTTTGCATATTATACTCCTCGATAAATAAATTAACATATAAAGGGTCATTAAAAGATTTATGAGGGTAATTCGTAAACATTTTTGTATGGGAGATCGTAATAGAAAAGCAGGAAAATCGTAATGGTTTGACCGGATGTTCGGAAAAGAATGCTCCTTGCTGTATCTGATGTCGTAATGAAGCATCCGGAGATCGTAATGAAGAAGGTCAGATTTTCGTAATGTAAGTCTAAGGGTACTTTTTACAGAAAAAGACCGGAAGAATGGAATTACATTGACAGAGAGTTCGTAAAAGAATTTACTAGAGATCGCAACGGATATAAAGACTTTCTGTTTTTACAGACGATAGTGGAGTTCATTTATCTAGTACAGTTGTTAGAGGAAGAAGTTGTGATGATGATGATGATGTACATTCACACTACAGTTATGAATAAATATTGATTTCTATTCTTTCAAAAAACTTGGTATTCGTAACGGAGAGCATGTAAGAAATAGTGAGAATAAAAACTAACACTAGAGTTAGAATAGTCAAAAGAAGAGCAAGCGTGACTGCTTGAATTCATTCGGATGTTCATTAGACTACAAGACTAGCGTGTTTACTTCACATTCTCTTAAAGGTGAGCAAACCTAAACCATATTACGAACATCCTGTCTTTTTCATCCCGATCATCCTGTAGTTTTCATTACGGCATTCCTGTCTTTGTCATTACGAACTTCCGGACATTCTCATTCCGATCTCCAGTCAAAAATTTCGCTTTTCAACTTTTAAAAAATGATTGTCAGAGTTCGTTACGAACTGCTGGATAAATTTCATACCGAACACCATGTTTTCTGTTGCATTTCATTGATTTTTGTCATTACAAACTCCATTCCGAACACCCTGTCTTTTTTTCTTATGTCCGGAGATCGTAACGGACTACTTAACGAGAGTTCGTAATGAAAAATTAAGACGAAAACTAATAATCCCTCCAGAATTAGTGAAACCATTGCGAACAGTATTACTGAAACAAGCCCACTCTTTATATAGTTCTTTACTCTGTCTCGCAACTATAGCTCGAGGCCAGGTTAAGCTTTTAGTAAAATCGACAGTTTAGAAACGCACAAAATACAAAGTTTGTCACAGACGATTTTCTTTCAACGCTTCGTCTGATCAATAGGGTTCCTTGAAACTTCATGTTTGTTATAGTATGCAGATGTTTCCTTTCTGCAGATGAAATTTTATCCGAACGATAGTTCGGGAGTTATATCGTAAATATTGCTATTTTCCAGGATACTTATATGAGCTGAGTCATTGGCGCACTAATAATAATTAAGCGATTTTCGATAGACGATGTGCGTTATATATGTTATGTATGTGTGTTATGTTTCGATAGAGGTATGTGCGTCACGATTACGTGTATTTCATACACCAAAGACACAATGTCTATGGATATATAATTAAACCAGGGCTGCCAAATCTCCTGATTTAGCCAGGGATATTAAAAAAGTACCCACTATGTATTTATTGCATGTTTTCATTGCAAGAAGATGAGATTAGTGAAGTGTCAAATTCATTCGAAGAAAATCTTTTGCCATAATCTTTACCACAACCGACAAAAAACTGCTGATTCTCTTTCATTACAAAATCATTCAAAAATCGACAATTGCTCTATCATCATCTATCACAGTAACTACTTAGTCAACGAATTCAAAATATGGATGCATTTTTAATCATATTAGCCGAACATCAATGTTTCCTACTGAATAAATAGTAATTAAATAATAATTGTTCAAACATTGATGCACTGATATTGTGATATTCACTTTAAAATACAAAAAAAAATTAGAGATTTAAGAAAATGATTTAAAATTATGTTGAATGAACATTTTCTAGAATTATTGTGAAGAAAAATGTGTTTTGATCAACACATTAATTAACAAAAATTACATGAACTTTATTTTTTTGTCGATGATATTCTATATATTGTTAAACATGCTGATCATGAGTTTTAAATTAGGTTTTCATTTTCTACCCGTTTCTGTTTAGAAACTCAATCATAAGATTTTTTGGTTTACACACTTAAACCTTCTACACACCAGAGTGACTGTCTATAAAAAAATATAACCGTTTTGATGTCGAGTGAATGCCTAGGTCGTTTACACATTTTAGTAAATTAAATGTAGCTGAACATACATTGATTTGATATTTAAATACTCAATAATAAAAAATTGACTCGTATAACAAGAACATAATTCCTAGATGATTATGATATGAAAGAAGATATTTGAAATAGAAATTAGTCAACGAATTCAAAATATGGATGCATTTTTAATCATATTAGCCGAACATCAATGTTTCCTACTGAATAAATTTAAATAAAATATGCTTATGGATACTCTGTCTGATACATTTTTTTGATTATATGAAATAATGACTTCTTTTCTGAGTATCTTGAAAAATTTTGTGGAAACATATTGTAGTAGATATTGTACAGATAGTCATCATATTCTTTGAAAGTTGTCTAGAAAAAATTTTTTTTATGACAAGCACAAGTGTTTTATAGCCACATGGATATATTGCGTAATCAAATGCACGAGCTACAATTTATGAATTTTTAATAAAAATTCTTTAATTACTTCTTGGATAAAATATTTAATTGTAAAAATACAGTAAGTGGTAAGGTTTAGAAATAATTCTATGTTAAATAGTTCAAAATATTATTGAACAGAAAATATGTCAAATGGACATAAAAGTCTCTCTTTATTGTGTAATACAGCAATGGATTGTCTTTTTGCACAATATATATATGCACTGCCTGTATAAATTTAAAACTGTATTATCATTATTAAACTGTCACAACATCATTTTCATTATCTTCAATAGCTAATTATACTATTATCTTTAAGATGAAAAAGAAAAAAATCAACTTATTTTCCCGATTTCTTTTACAAAAAAAAGAAAATGTATATCGTTTCTCTTTTCAATGTATAAAAATCCCAAATGTAATATTGCGAAGAATACTACTATTCATTTAATCTTCTATTATTGTCTTTACTTCATTTCTTTTTTTTTTTTTTTTTGACATGTACAAACTTATTATTATTTAATAAGTAGTACATAACAGTGTTATGAGAATTATGAAATAAAAAAAAAAAAAGAAAAAGGTCAGAAATCTCTTGATAATTTAATCTAATTTGTTATTCAACTATACTGACTAACTGTCAATAACTTTTGATTCTTGATAGATTTGATATGGTTACTTTTCTCTAAAATTTTCAAATATTGTGTTGATAGAGACACTCAAATAAAACAGAGAAAAATATGTTTTCTAGAATATCTATTGTTAGATAATGGCCATTATTATTTATCATTCATAAAGACTAAGTATTTTGTTATTTTATAGAGTTCATATTGTTTAGAAATTTGTTCTGTGGAATACATCTATTAATGTACTTTTAATAGTTAATATATATATATATATATATATGAATAAAAGAAAAAGAAAAAGACATGGGTAAAAGAGAAATAATTAATATAAAACTGCATGAGATATATGATCTTTTCCATTGAGTTCTTTCATACAAGAAATAGGGAATAATTGCGATAGATAGTCAAACTGTTCAATTATAAGATGGACTATGGTTAATAATTAAGATATAGATAAAATACTAAGAACTTTTGTTTGCCACTGTTAGATGTTTGGATTAAATATACATATTAATTTTATTCCATGATGAGAACGATATTTACATTCACATTGACAGACATAAAAACGTGTTAGAAAATAAATTCTAGAATATTATCTCTATTTTACAGGCAGTAAAAGTAATTAAATAATAATTGTTCAAACATTGATGCACTGATATTGTGATATTCACTTTAAAATACAAAAAAAAAATTAGAGATTTAAGAAAATGATTTAAAATTATGTTGAATGAACATTTTCAAGAATTATTGTGAAGAAAAATGTGTTTTGATCAACACATTAATTAACAAAAATTAAAATTAAAGAAAATATATATAAGAAGAAGTATAAACAAAAATATGAAAGATATATGAAATAATATGTCTATAGTTGACGGTTTGTTCAACTCACAAGAGCTATAAAAAAACTGCCCTAAACTACAGACGATACCATCAAAAAAATGTCAAGCAAAGCAAGAATGGAAAGTATTACACACAGTTAGATTGTTTGATGAAGCGAAAGAATACACAAAATTACAGTTTAATGCTTGCCAATATCGTTGATCAGATTTTTTTCGATTTCATATTTCTATTCATACTTTTTCTTGTATATATTTTCTTTATATTCTTTTTCTTGTCTGTCCACTAGCCAGGTCAAAGAATCTTACTATACGATCTTATAACATTCTTGTATGATTTCATCTGATTTTGTAAGATTCTGTAAGAAACATAGAAATTGATTCTTGATGTAAGATCTTATAGTGAGATTTCATCAGATTTCGTAAGATTCTTGTATGATTTTTATAAAATTTTATAAGATGAATTAATTCATTTCTATGATTTATTCTATGACGATCTTGATCTGATTTTTTTACTTGGATAATGAATTTGCTTAAACGTTCAAACGAAACTAATTTAATTTATTATTAAATTGTTATATATTCTTCTTGTATATATTTTCTTTAATTTATTTGATGATCAAACGTCTTATTTTTTTTTTGTATGATCAAAAAAAATTGATACCCCATTATTCTGTCATATGTTAAACTATTGTACTGAGAAACATTTATTACATCATAGACTGTCTGTATAAAATTGAGATGAGAGAATATACCAGATAATTTTTTGTTCCATCTGAAATCTATATTAGTTATATGATGATGTGTCATCAATAAAAATCGTGTTGAACGATCATTTATCATAATACAAAATTATATTCTTACTCACACATTGATCAGCCTTCTTGTTCAATTGATAATAGGTTAAAAAACAGAACAACGATGTTCATTTACCATTCATCGTTCGTTCTTTCTTTAGAAAAAAAGGAACCGGAAGTAGACGAAATATTGTCCATTGGCACTAATAGATACATAATCGTTTCAATATGATAATAATAATAATAATAATAATAATCAATTATATTTAGTCAATTTCTTTTCATGAATGAATTTTTTTTTTTATTATTAATCTATATCTTTTTGGCCTGGTATTCGTTCAACCATGTACAAAAGGGAGACACCGACACTGAACAATTGCCATCGTTTTACCAGTGTATTTCGTATAATTAACAGAAAAGGAAGAAGAAGGACAAAGATAAGAAAACAAGAGAAAGAAAGAAAGAAAGAAAGAACAATGTTTTATTCTATTAATGTATTAAGCCAATATTATTATTCTTTAGAGAAAAAAGACATAATATCCTCTTTGTTTATTCTTCTTTTATTTTTTATTATCATCAAGTTTCCTCGATATATTATGATTCACACACGCATACACACAATTTCTTACCTTCGCATCGAAAAACAATAACTAAAACAACAACAACAACACCACCAACAAACAAACAAACAAACAAACAAACAAATAGATTTAGTGATAAGAAAAATTAGATTTCTCTTATGTGTTGATATCAATATTGATCATCATTTTCGTCGTTAGTAAAAATAAAAAAAATAAAGCAGTAGAAATTCGTACAAATAATAATTAAAAATAATAGTGATATATTAACAAAAACTAAAAAACTAAAACAGAATTCAATCTCGTTATCAGATGTAAGTAAAAGTGATTCTAGATACTCTAATTCATTCGAAAGAACATAGATGACTGTCAACTATCAAAGAGGAGATTAAGCAAAGTAATTTCTATTTTATCCAAATTATTATTTCTTTTAGTTTCTAAACTTTTTATGTGGCTCTTTTAATGATTATTTACAAAAATATCCCATATATTTTATAAGAAGTATAGTTTTTTTAAGCAGCATATTTATCTGCACAAGACATTTTAGATAAAGATAACGAATGAGAAACACGATTTGATTCAAATTTAGCTACTTCTTTTTGTTACGAATAACATTTTTAATTTAATAATAATATCAGATAATTCGTTAACAGCCACTCTGATAGTGTTAACATATTGATTGATTATAAAATAATTTTATATATTTTATTTCAATTCTGCGCAACTATTATTCTAGTATTTTTCCAAAATATTCGAAAAATTATCATTTAATCTCGTTTTTATCGAATATTCTATTCGTTTTTTCTATCTCTTCGTAGACGTAAAGTGATTGTCACACATTATCTTCTAATCTATCCTGAATTTTAAAGATTTTAGATGAATCTTTTATTGTGTCCTGAAAAAAAGTTTCATCTAAAATATCGTTTTGTTAGCAGTAGAACTGAAGTTGTTTTCTAAAAATATCTTAGAATAAGAGGTTTTCTATTTGGGGAGGGATCTTCTAATGTGACAATCTCTTCACGGACAAATCAGTATCTTGTCAAGTGAAAACACTAATTTTTCTACATTTCATAATCTTAATAACTATCATTATTAATCTATTGATTCGTACGACATAGTCATGACGGAAATGTGATTGTTATAAAAAAAAAAAGAATTTGAATGATTCAAGGCAAATTTATTAGTACATTACCGTTTTCTTTTTTTTTATTTCTGATATAATTTTCTTCTCGATCAAGAAAGTTCTATTCTATAAGTTTTGTTCCTGCAATAACAAAACATGAAAAAAGCCAGATCTCGACTACAGATGTTCTATACTAATTTTTGTTAATCGTCAATTCTGTAAATGAATAAATGAATGAATGAATGAATGAATGAATGATATACAATAATAATAATAGAAGGAGGACAAAATACTCTATATACATTATGATTGATGATAAATTATTAGAATATTATCTCTGTTATTGTTCTCTCATTTATTTTGAACATCATCTAAACAACGTGTTCAATTAGTAGACAAGGTTATGTAATATTAAAAAAATGTTCAGGTAAAATTAAAACATTTATTTATCTTCTCGAAACTCTTTCTAATAATAGGAGAAACGAGTCTTATAAATATATTCAAATTTATAAAAAAGAAGCTCATATCAAAAAAGATTGTTTAATTGGTCACATAGTTCCAAGCGTTATTTTTTTTTTTTATGTTTTTCAAGAACACACAATTGACAGAATTTAATTCTCAGTATCTTAATCTTGTATAGCAGAGCACTGTATGGACTGAAAACTTTTTGAGTTCATGGACTCGAGCTGGGCTCGACTCAAACTTTCCAGACCATGGATTGGTCTAGACTCAAGAAAAAGTTTTGAATTCACTTGAATCGAGGAATAATCAGTAAAAAACATGTTGTTTTTGTATTACGAACTGCCCATTGCTAAATTTTCTACGTGACTTGTCTCATCAAAACGAGAAAATAAAAAATGCGTTTTCATCCGTTTCTTAGTACAAAAAACATAACAAAACGCGTTTTTTTATTTTCTCGTTTTTGGATGAGACAAGTCACGTTGAAAATTTGGCAATGAGTGGACTACTTTTTCAGAGTCCATGGATTGAAAAAGCTGTTTTTCATGAACTCGGACTGGGCTAAACTCCGAATTTTAGATCCATACGAAGCTCTGTTGTGCAATAAATGGTCGTATTTCTTTATCGTCTCTTCTTGATGTTGTCATTGTGTATTTAACAGGATATTTTATTAATTAATTTAATCGTATGAATGAATGATCACTTATACATTTTACAACATAATATTTGCATGTATCAATACTTTATTATTTTTTTATAAACTCTTTTTCATTTTCTATTTTAGGTTTCATTTTCTTCTCTGTGCATCACGAATCATACTGAAATCACTGTATTCTTCATCGATTACTTTATTTTGGTTATATTTGATTAGTTGTCTATTACCATTTGTCAAAACATTAATTATAACAAAGAATGCGTGTGAATTAACTTCTTTACCAAAAGAATGTCAATGTCAAAAACTTCGAAATAGTATGTTTATACAAGAAAATGATAATGATAAATTAAATGAAACACGTATGAAATGTAAAACATTAACAAATGTAACATCAAACTATAGATGGTCAATTGTCCAATATGATCGTTTATCATTTGATAGTGATAATTTAACATTACATTCCTATACATTTAATAATTTAAAAGTTCGTAGTTTACGTTTTAATACTCAATATTTACGTATATCAGATCATGTATTTACAAATGCAGTAATAGGTCAATTAGCATTTTCAAGATTTAATACATATGGTCAAATTATATTTAGTAATTCAACATCATTTCGTGGATCAACAACAACAAATATTTATTTTAAACAAATTGATTTTATTCAACGTATACCAGAAACATGTTTTGCAGGTGCAAAATTTCAAATATTATTAATTCAATCAAGTAAATTTTATGGTTTTATAAATAATTTACAACGACAACACTATCTATCAACAACAACAACAACAACAAAATCAACAACACCTTCACTAACAACAAGTATGTTCAACTCATATGGAATCGAAATAGATTTATTGGAGTTTTTTGCAGACAAATTGAAAAAAAATCTATTTTGCCAGTTACTTATAAGCATAAGAACATGACTAATTCAAAAATATCTCTGCTCTAAGATAAGAGACATTATTTCCTAAAAATTGACTCTTATTTATTGCTTCGAAGGCAAAATTTTTTGGTGAAATTGATTATTTAGGCAGCTGTAATTTTATACTTAAATTCTCTTGCAGTCGTACTTTTATAAAAATGTCTTCCATGGGTGGAGAGAGCTCTCAAATTTTGCAAATTTTGAACTTTTTCCATTTTTAATCATGATTTTTTCACGATTTCTACCAATGAAAACTAATCTCGCACCTCGCAACATGTCTCTATACTGTATTCGAGCTACTTATGGTTATTTTATTCCTAAAGGCATGATTATAAGTAGCCGACATATTTTACGGATAATGTTTCCTGTCTCGGTAATGGAAAAGATCTGAGCAGAGATATTTTTGAATTAGTCATGTCTGTCCTTATGTTTATAAGTAACTTGTAAAAAATATTTTTCTTCAACTTGTCTGCAAAAAAACTCCAACCAAATCTATTTCCACTCGATATATAATTATTTATACATTAAAAATAAAATATGATATTTTAGTAAAAAAAAAAAAAAAATATTTTTTGTTACATTTAGAAGGAATTAATCCATCATTATCTGATGATGAACAACAAATGATGTTTAATACAACAATTGCAGATATTTCTTACATTCCAAATATAAATTCATCAGAAATAAAACAAGTAAAAATAAATTCCAAACGAGATCTTTTAGGTAATGATATAATAGATGAAAATGTGAATATAAATAATATAATTCCATTACCAGAAAAAACAGTTATTATTAATATAACTGTATTAGATTTACAATTAACATTAGATGTTTATAGAATAATTCAAAGTATTCATAGTTCATTAACATTTGAATATTTTCCAACAAATATTGATTATAAATATACAACTGAAATTGAATTACAAAATAATAATATTACAGAATTAAAAGATAATTGTTTTAAACATTTATACTATTTTCATGGTCGTTTAACATTAATTAATAATCGTATAAAAATAATTGGTCAACAAACATTTGCTGATTTATTATTATTACGTAATTTATCATTGGCAAAAAATTTAATTGATTTTAATATTAATAATGATATATCTTATTTTTTAAATTTATCTAATTTATTTGAATTAGATTTATCATATAATAATATTCATATATTAAATAATAATACATTTAATGGTTTAAAACATCTTCATATTTTACGTTTATCCTATAATCCATTAAAATATATTGAAATTAAAACATTTTCACATTTAATATTATTAAAAGAAATAAGTTTAGAAGGTATACAATTTGTAGATTTAATTAAAAAAAATTTTCTATGGATTTATAATTTGGCAAGTGTACATGTTATCAATCTATTAAATACAAAGTATGATCATATCGACTATGAATAAAAAAAAAAATAAAAATTATTTTTTGTTTTACATTTTAGCTTTGATTTAGGTGATGTTGCATTTTGTATATTATCAAAATTTAATCGTACACTATTTCATTTACCTCGTCAACATCCATGTTCATGTGCAATTCATTATTTATATCGTAATCATGATTATTTTAAATATACAATAATTCCTAATCATCCAGCAGCTAAATATTTAGATGATAATAATTATTTAAGACTAACACCAACATGTATTCAAAATTATACTGAAGAAATATTAGGAAAATATTCAAATAATACGAGACAAACAACAAGTGATTTATTATTGAAAGGTGTTGGTGATAAATGTGACTATGAATTAATGTTTATTAATTGTTCAGCTCTTACTGCTACTACTACTACTATTACCATCACAACAACTATTGAATCGACTGTAACATTTGAAACAACAAGTACAACTATTACCCCGACCTCTTGGTGGTTTAAATATACGGATAATCCAATCACAGAAAAACAGCGAAAACGTGATAATATGATTAAACTATTTACCGTGTTAGCCACCATTTTTGCTATTACAATTTTTGCCATTATTCTTGTTATTATATGGTATAGATTAAAGGCTATTTGGAAACGAAATAAAAAGAAAAAAAAACAACAACGTCGTATGAGTAATGTCACAAGTAGTCAATATAATCCATCAGGAAGATTTGATGCAATGACAGATTCAAGATCAAATTCCTTTACAGCTGATACGCTCGCGAATAATGATATGATGATTATAAATCGTAGTGGTGGTAGTGGTTTTAAAACACAATCACAATCATTAATATCGGCCGGTGTGCCATCACCATCAAAAAAACAACAACATAATGGAACAAATTCATATAATAATAATATTATCTATAAAAATCAAAATATTATACAAACGCCCGTTCTATCAAATCGTCAACTAACATCACCACATTCTGTACAAGTTTTTATTGATAATGAAGAATCAAAAACTATAAAAGATAATAATGAATTACAAACACTTGAACAACAATCTCAGCAACAAATGGGTAATATATATTATCGAAATATGAAATATGATCCACAAATTCAATCATCAACGTGCTGATTTTTCTCATTCATTTTGTTCAATATAAATAAATAAGTTGTGATCAATTTGGAATTCATTTTTCTGACGTTTTCGATTAGAAACAAGTGAGAATAATGTCTAAAATATTTTCTACTCTTTAGTTTCTTCAAATTTCGATATCAGATCTTTGATGCTTGCGCTCTCAGGAACTTTAGAAAACGTTTTACCTCTTATTATTGAAAAACCTAATTGTTGTACACATTCGACTGTATGTTTTTTCTACTACTGTTCAATAATGCAAACTTCGAACAAGTTTGAAATTTTACAGCCGACGTAACTTTTTATGCTATATCAATTTGTGATACTCAAGAGTTTAAAACCAATGTGTGTCGTAGCCAGAAATAGAAATCTTGGCTAAATACTGAGGAAAATCATCATCTTATTTGAGCATATGCACACACAAAAACAGTATTTGAATTCAAAACAAGCATCCAGTTAAAAACAATAAATCAGAATCCGAATCTCAGACCGTTAGATTTGACATAGAAAAATTTTTTTACACAAAACTCAGACAAAAGACTTTGATCTTTTCTGAAGTATCTTTTATCCTACCTTCTTTTTCTCAAAAGAAAAGTCTTGTTACTCAAAAATCTGATATTGGAATTCGAGAAATTTAATAGTAGATTATGTCCTAGACGTTTCGTCTGATTTATTGATTCTGACAGAAAAAAAATTAAATCGATTTAGAGAAATTTTTCTAACTTATTCACCTGCGGCCTTTATGCTGACTCTTATCCTATACTAATTTTTCTCATAAGTTGTTTATATATTGTTTTGCTTTAAGTAATCTCTTTTTCTCGCTTTACTTGACGTAGACGATAAATTAATATTAAAAAATATCTACTTCGTATTTAAAACTAATAAAAGTTCAAAGATTCATATTAAAGAAAAATAGATATAACTCCATGTACGATAAACTCTTATCAAAAACGCGTATAACTCATGAAAATATCGGTATTGAATTTTTTCTTTTTACTTTTTCCTGCTTACAGAGAAGAAGCTATTTATACGCGATACATGAGAACTGAATAGTTAGAGTAATAAACTGTAAATTAGAAGAAGTTCACGTGTTCAAATCGATTAGAAAAATAGTTTCGTATATAGATAATTTGGAAGTAGAATTAATGACGAAGGTTGACCTGAGGAACATAAGGGAGTACTAAAAAGAAAAAAAACTAATTAGTTGACTCTTTTTCACAAGAACGGATAGATACTACAGTGAACTCGTTTATTTCAAATGTGAAAAACCGATCCGTTAACGATATTTGCTCTATATTTCGAGTTTTGATCACCGTTAATTGGTCGTTTTCACACAGTTAGTTGTGCTTATGCAGCAAAGTTAATGTCTGATATATTATCTATCGAAGTTATCATCAACATGTGTAACTATGTATTACAGATATGCATGTCGAACTAGCGAATTTTATCTCGGACATTTATAATACTTTTGAATTCAAATTGAATATGTTTTATTCATCATAATGTATTTACAATTACACTTTGAAAAATGAACAAGTAGGCGCACTCTACCTACACTATTGATCTGTCTCTTGACTGAGAAACAGTTTATCCACTTGTAATAAAAAGTATGCCTCATTTATGTTTCACAATTGTCGAGTGAGGAATGCCATACAGATTTATTTGTCTTGTAAAAAGTGAAAGTGCGATAAGTGTGTTTAATATCCAGCAAGTTTTAGTATTAATGGCGTAGATCAGCGTAATGGACGTACCCAAGCAAAAACGATCCAATTTTTTGGGTTATTTATCTAGATTCAGTTCCACGTGCATCTAGATGTACGTGGAGTTGAATCTAGATAAATAACCCAAAAAATTGGGTCGTTTTTGCTTGGGTAACTTGTACATTTTTTGGTAATTTACGGTGAACTGCAAAACTAGATGAGAATTAGTCTTAGTTTTTTATTTAAAGAGAGAAAATAGTACTCGAATATTATATCATTCCTGATTCCTGGCATTTTTCTCTTTCTTTCCTCATGATGTAAAACAACAGACACATATAAAAGTAAAAAATATCAAAAACTCTTTTACCAAACTAGTTGCTCTGTAATTATTTACGCATCAACATCAAGAAATTTCAGTCATCTTTCTTTATTCAGCACATCTAATCACTCATCTTCTTGCAGTTGATATTTATCTTTGGTGGTTTTGAAGCGAATATCGGAAAAGAAGTGTTTAATAGGTAAAGATCAGTTAAAGGTTTCTGCGATTTCGAATCAGAAGTAAAAATGAGACCAACGATAATTTTTGACAGCGATTGATTTTGTGTTGTTCTAAATAAAATAGTATGCACTAATGGAGAGCTGTTTGCATTTCAATTTTAATGTAGCTTCCTTGCGCCAAATGTTCCACTTTAGACTTTTACAACTTCATGTGCATTCTGCTTCAGCTTCGATGTATTGAAATACTAGTGAAATGCTGATTGTATTATTCACATATCATTCTGATGTAGAAGAATTTAATTAAAATAATCAAATTTAATTGTATCTGCTTTATTAACCCTTTGCCGTAGAATGACGCGATGTTCACGTCATATACAGCTTGTCGTATACAGTTGCATTATTCTGCCTTCAGAGTGAAAGTTGCAGAGGGATTACGTCATGATTCAACATTACCTGAATACAAGATCCGAAAACTACAGTTCATAAGATAAACTTTCGAAAAGCGTTCTATAAGTTGTTATTTCTTATTCGATAAATAAATAATTTATGTTGTAAAATCTTTCCTTCAATCAAGGAAACATGTCAGATGTGTTTAGAAACGGCAAAACGTAATATAATAGATACACGCTAATGATCACTAGATTTATGAAAAAAGTCAAAAATTGAATAAACAACAGCAACTTTGATTCGACGCCTAATTTGTCAAGAATGCCCGATAGTTCTTTGAATAATAAATCTGATTGCACATTAAAACAAAATTTCTGCATTTATTACACGTTGTGTTTTTTTTGTCTTTTAGATAACTTGAGAAAGACATTAAGCCAAAACACGTGTCATTATTACTAAAATAAATTTAAGTCCTTACTACGTGAATTTTCTTTTTTTCTCTTTAAAAATTTTTTATTTTATTTCTATTTGCATGTAGAAAGACAAACACAATATTATTTTTTAGATATTTTTTTTATTTACTTCTATTTTTTCAAAAAACAGTTTGGATCATATATGGAACATTATGCAGTTATGGTAAAAAATAAACATAAAAAAATATAAATAATGACCTATGATGGCAGCACCATGTAAAATAAGTTGTAGATTTCTCTCATAAATATTACTGCATTTGATTTTGTTAATATATATTGTTACAAGAAAGAAGTTTTACAAAAATAGTCTATGCCACATACGACCCACTATGCAGTAAGGGGTTAATAACGGAATCGTTTTATTATCGTTCGTTCGATTTCGAAAAAGTTCAATATTACTACTAGAATAAGAGAGAGAAATATGAGCGAGAAAGAAGAGATAGACTAAATAAGAGTAAATCTACATATATAGGAATACACAAAAAAAATAAAGAGTAAATATCTGATGTGATTTTTAGAAGTAGTTTTAAAAATAGCAAAAGACATGATCGTTTTCACTCATTCTCGGTAAGTAACCAATCTATATTCAAAAGATAGCGTACGTTGAATATGATCGAATACAAATATGTTTAAATCTTGAAATTGAGCACAAACGATATTTTAAATCAAATCATTACGGGAGTAAAATGCAACTTTTTGTAGAATTGATGTTGGTAATATAGTCATTTTTCTGCCATGATGAAATATCTCCCGGCTGTCTATAGCGCTTTTTCACCCAACTGCAGCCGATTTACGAATGGATACAAACAGCGTGAAAATTACCAAGACATTCCGGTGAAAAAGCGTTTTGGACAGCCGGGAGATGTCTTATTTCCCTCAAAATTCTTAGTTCTATCGGCTTATTTGGTTCGAAAAATTTTCTGACCAAATACCCAGGACTTGGTTTTCTAGAAACCCTATTATCAACTTTTTTTATGGAACAGCGATATGCACATCATCTGATAGAAAAATCTTTGGGCTGTTCGAAACAGTATTCAGATTTGTGCCAGCTTTTACTGGAAAATAAAAAACAAAGGAGTTCTTGTGATTATGACACACTGTATTGCATAGATAACACCCAAACGCTTCTTTTACTTATCTTTAATGACTGACCTCATCTCTCTGGATATTCTGAATGATTGTCAGACAGAACTTAGACTATCATTCAAGAACTTATGCATCTGGACTCTTTTATCATGCTCTAAACGTGAAGATTGTTTAGTTGAAGCTAGTGTAATTAAGTTTAGGTTAGAAAGTGGATTTGTACCTTAAAAGGTTTTATGAAAATGAACTACCCTACAAAAAAAAACTTCAGTGTTCCACTGCCAGTGCGCATCGGTACGCATGGCATGCCATCTGTCACCAGTGCCTAGTAAATGCCAAACCAGTACCGATTAGCATCGGTGCCGCACTGAAATCTTTTTGCAGGATTACTTTTCTTAATTTTGCATTAATTAGAACTGGTGGATACCAGTACCACAGTGTCATGCCATAACTGTACAGTATTGACCTCGGTACTTCTTTTATGAGAGAGAAAAGATGAAGCTATAAAGACATCTGAAACATTGCTAGTATGTGTAATGTTTATATACACAATCACTGATAAAACAAAATGATAATTGGAAAAAAAACTTTAGTATCGTTGCGCATCTATGCCAGTATAAAATATACTTTGTGAATGTATGTTCTACATCACTGTACATCGGTGTCCAGAAAAACATTATTCGGCATCGGTGTGCATCAATGCGCAACCAGTGCCAATAAAATTTTCTTTTGCAGGATAATCTTTGGTTGAATCTCCTTTTTTCAAGAGAACAAAATTTTAATTTCCTTTGTATGTAAAGCATTGTGTTGCATTTCTTATGCTTTTCTAATAGGGAGATTTAAAAAAAATATCCTATTTTAATACATTTCATTTCCTTGTAATAGAAATGAATTTATGTCTAACAAAAAAACAAAAAAGAAAAATTCATAAAAACAATAACAAAAACATAACAACAAATGTCAAAATTCATATATTTTTCGGTAAAAGAAAGTGTTGTACATATATATGAATCGAAGCTTTGCCAACATGAAGATTACTGCTGAGAGGGTTAGAACCCTGTCAAACAGGAAAAAAATAACCAGTATAACAACATGAAAACACATTAACTAATTTCAACTGAATATAGAGCAAACAAAAATTAGTTAATCTATGTAGACACGGAGAACACAGTGATGTAATAAAAATATGCATACAACTTTAAAAAGTGTATCAGGAATAATTCAATAGATAATAGTACATAATGAGATCTTTTTAAAAAGGATTTGAACAAATAAAATTTTCTATAAAATAATAATAACCATTTAAAATGATTAATAATTACATGAATTAACTTCTTAATGCACAAAATTGTTGAAATACTTCTAATATACAAAAATCAATATCACTTGTAAATATTAAACTTTCAAATGTTGACACATATTGAAATACTTGTTCATGATATGATAAAAATATATCTTGTAAACGTTCGATGATCCATTTGAACCACGGTGTATTATGATCAATATTTTTATTTTCACACTCATTCAAATAATCACTTAAACTCATGATGAAACGTTGAAATATAATTAAATACAATTTTTTCTGTTGATCACATCCATGTTGATATCGTTCTTCGATAATATCATATTTTTCATGTAATTCTGATTTTACTTCACCAATACCATAACGTTGTTCTTTATCAATGTCTATTGTATTTATCTTAGTTTGTTTACTATTTTCATTCATTTCATCATCATTATTTCCCTCATCATCCGATGAAAGTCGACGTTTCAACTGTTTATTTGTATTTGATACATTAGTTGATGTTTGTTCTTCTTTTATTTTTACTTGCTCATTGTCATCTTCATCCATTTTTTCTTCTTGTTTAACGATGTCATCTATTAACGTTTTATTTTCATTTTGATCGTGATTATTATTCTCCGTATTGTTATTATTTGTTATCAAAATTGACGATGAACTAGTGACAGGTATTGTTGTCACTGTTAAATGTATTTGTCGACTCAAATCTATCAGTTCATTATAATATTTCTCAACTTGACGATTCATTTTATCAATAGTCGATGATAATATTTCCCATATATAAAAATTGGTCAGATCTTGTGCAATTTCTCGAGAAAACATCCAGTTAGTAACTGATGAACATTCAATTATCTGTGTTTTAATCTAAAAACAAGCAACAATGGTTCACAATTCTACTGATCCAAGTTAGTTCATATTGAACTCATACCATTTTGTCAACTAGCATAACCATCATCTGTTGATGATTTGACCATACATCAAACATTGATTTTAATACTTGAATTTGTTGTTCTTCAGTTTCAATTAGAATTTTAAATAATTGATGATATTTTGCTAATGCGGCAAATGAATGAGTAAATGATTTTGAACCGACCCATAATAGTGATGATACAAAAAGATCAATTTGTAATGGATTATAAATGGTATTATTAGTTGTTATTGAACTACTACTGCCAATAGTTCTCATGATTGTTGATGCTGACGATAATATTAATTGTTCATCTTTGGCATTTGGAATTTTGTTTAATTCACATAATAATTCTTCGGGTGTTACACGATCTTTAATCTTTTTTATTATTATTTGAGCAAAATCAGAACCGACTATTGGCCGATCACTTTCTTCATATTTGAATATGGGAGATGGCTTATTTGGTACCTATAAACGAAGTCATATTAATACGCCTTTTTGAAATACAAATTTTTTTTACTTAAAAATGGTGTAAGGAGACGACTGAATGCACACATTCGTTTCTTTTCAATGGATATAACTAGTAACTTCGTATTGAAAACACTTAAAGGATGTCCCATAAGTTCAGAAACGGTTTTTAGCACGATAAATTTACAAATCGTCTCCGAAAAAAATTCTTTACTATACCAAACGATAGACAATTTAATTCTCTACAAGATTGTAAATTTATTTTTAAGATTCACCTTTGATCTTTGACACAGTAAGGCTAACAGGAAAAGCTCCAAACTTTTTAAATTTCCCTTGACAAAATTGATTGAAAAGAGTCTTTAAGAAAGGTATCTTATTTGCGAAATTCTGCACTTTTTGGTCTATAAACTAATGATTTGAACTTTGAATTTTATACTGAAACAGTGAAAACGTTTTTTTTAGTGCTAGAAACTTCTGTGGACTTGGAAGTTTATGTATTAAAGCTACTATCAATTGAAATAAATTTCCTTGAAGTAAACGCTTTTGTAAAGCATAAAATTCTTCACCATTTGACTGTAATAAAATTATTTAAAATCTTTTTGTACTCATTATAAGCAATTAAAACAAGAGAGCGGTTTGCACTTTAAAACTGCCTGGAATTTTGGAAAATTTGGAGCTTCTCCTGATACACTTACTGTGCCAACATCAAAGATGAATCTTAAAAATGAATATACAATCTTGTAGAGAATTAAATTGTCTATTATTTTTTTCCGAAACGATTTGTAAATTCATCGTTCTAGAAATCGTTTCAGAACTTGTGGGGCACCCTTTATGGTTTTAGATCGAACGTTTGAGTTAAATCAAAAGAACTTACTATTTTATAAAATGGTTCAGGTACAAAATCAATAACACGTTGATGAAATGATAATCTCATACATTTCTGAAATGTTTCACGAATAAATTTAATTTTTGGTGATTCTGGATTATCTTCTAAACAATCGATCCAATCTTGCCATGCCCATGTAAATTGAAAATTCGATAAATGATAAGCAAACCATTTTGCAAAACGTTCAATACAACAAGCTTTCATTGAATGTAAACGTTCGAACAACATTTCAACAGCTTGAGCTAATACCGGTGGTAATGTACTCGGTTGTAATTTACATAATTCTAACAATAATGAACCATAAAATAATTCTAGATGTGGTGCACGTGGAAGCATAAATAAGTGACCAAATATTACCTAAAATTTATGAAAATTTAATGAAGATGCAAAGTAGACAAATTAACAGAGATATACACACTTCAATGATCATATAATTTAATGGTATTTTATTTTTTGTTTTTATCTGTGTTAAATGTATGGCACAATCTTTACGTTCGATATGATATGTATGAATAATATTGGCTATCTCTTCTTCTACAAGATACCGTTCAATTGAATGAGCACCGGGTAATACATATTGTTCTGGTACATCAGTATAATCGAACATACGAAAAACAATTTTTGGTAATGGATAAATAGTGTAATCTTGATGCGGTGGTATAAATAGATTTGGTAAATCGTGAGTGATTACAACTTGTTGATCAACTGAATCAAATAATGTATCATTGAATGTTTGATATGGTCGATAGATTTGTGATTCATTCCAATCATCTTGATTTAAACGTTTTATTTGATTCCATAAACAGTCTAAATATTCTTCTTGTGGATGTGGCTCAATAGATGTCCAAACTTGTAAGATTGGTACATGAATTTTTGAACGTTTATTAACATATTTATTGATCATATACAAAAGACGATTTAACTCAACACTCTGTTTTTCGCTCAACATTTTTCCATTAAAGGGTAATGAAACTAGGACACATGATATATAAAAATCTGTTCGCACTTGTAGCACGTCTAAAAATACATTAAAATCAGTTTTCTTTGTCAAGTCTTTGTAGCATCAAACTAGCAGTATGAATAACATTACCACTAAAATGAAATCTTGATCGAGGTCAAAGAGGTGTATGATTAACTTACCTGTTTCACATGTTGTCTGAATAAAATTTTCATACAATTGTAATATTGATTGTGTACTTACTAATCGAACATTGACTAAATCCGATAAAAATTGAACATAACGTTGTGCTAATTCAAATTTATATTGTTGTAAATGATCTTTTAATGTACTGACACATAGATCGATAAATTCTTGACCAAATGTAATTATCGCTGCATGTAGTAAACCAATTAATGACGTATAGATTGTTATGCGTTCGGGTAATAGGGCAATACATTGATTTAATAAATTAAATATGGTTTTCTTATGTTTTGTTAGATTGTTACACAATACAATTGATAAATCTCTTAATGCTTGATCTAACGATGGTGTTATCTTCTCTCCAAGATTAAATATTAATGATTGTAGTTTACCTGAAAACGAAGATATGAAATCAGAAACCAGTGTCAATTAGTGTTAAAACGAATTCAACGGCAGATATAAGAGCCGATAATTTCTATTAAAAAGACTTCACAAACCTTCAAAATCATCATCTTCCGCGCTTTCAACTTTTGGACGTTTCTGATTATCGAATTTGTCATTGTTGTGATTATTATTTGATTGATGATGATGGTGTTTATGACGATGAGATGATCGTTTTGTTGTTGTTGTATCATTATTTTCGTCGTCCGAATATCCTCCATGACGACCCTTCATTTTTTCTTCGATGATTAATCTGAAGAAAAAGGACAATTACGAATGAAAAAAGAACAGTAGGCGTACATTGTGGCCTGGACCTGAACTCGATTGGGAGTTTGTTACTAAATGAGTATACAATGATAAACAAAACCCACACAGAGCTCGCTAACACCTTATTTGTACAGAAACATGTACTCTGCGTTTCTAGCAACTCAAAAAAATTCCATAGGTTCGTAGTAACCAGAAGCAAATCAATCCTGGAACTGATAATTTTGCACAGTTTTCAACAAAAATCAATGAATGAGCGTCATTGTGTCAGCCCGAACAATTCTTTGCCGGCTCAGCTACTGGCTGCAATTTTTTGACAATTCGATCGGTGACTTACAGACAATTCGATCGGTGACTTACAGTCCAAAAACATCCCACTTCAATTTGTTCTACAAAAGTCTTTCTATATTATCTAGCAAGTAAGATCGAACGATCGTTTTCCCAAGTCTGTCAAAAAGTTTGAGAAAAACTACAAAACAGATTCTCGAATTTTTGTTAGCAAAAACCGCGAAAAGAGTCTGATAACTTTTATTAATCATGTAGCTCCCATCCGTTGTTAAGTAATTTCTGAGCCAACCAAATACGATTCGTTGATTCATGCATGTATTGGGGTCAGGATACACTGGGCGCGTAAGTTAAATGTAAGGCGATACAATCGTCCAAAATAGTTTCAATACAATCAATGTACATTAAAGTTACGCAAACTAAGTTACAAACAACTTATGTTACATTTAATCTCCACATCTCACCACACATCTTCTGACGATTGTAACACCGTAGTAGTATTCCTTTTAGAAAAGCAGATGAGATCATATTAGCGATGAAGATAAAGTAATCGAAATCTATTACCTGATCTCTATACTCATGTTTACTGTTCAACAACCTCAAGTTTCTCTAACTTAGAAGACCGCTCAATAGCGACCTCACATCTCTACTCTAGAGGATACAACATTAATGATAGTGAGACCCGATCTTATGTGACTTCCATTTCTCCAAGTTTATAAAACGAGAGATTTTATCAGTCAAATTACCCAAATTAGATCCTTCTGGCGTCTTCATGTCTAGCGTCTTAGAGAGAGCGTTGACTTCTGTCTTCGACGCCGTCACCGATTTAACTTCTATAGATATATATAAGGCTGATGTAAGTTTCTAAGGTGCGGGAAATTCAAAAGGTTAGTGATAAAATGAATCTGGTCGAATTATACATGGTTGGATAGAGCACGTCGAGCTGATCAAGAATATCACCTTTAAAGATTTTTAACGTCAACTGTACAGCAGAAAACTGTAAAAACAGAAAAACGTGAAAAACCGACTGTTTCTGAGAAACCGCATGGTTTCCCCACTTTGCTGACCTCGAACAATTTTCTGCTTATTTTATTTGGATTC
>CAJNOQ010001528.1:16235-30636 GCA_905250885.1 Didymodactylos carnosus | reverse complement strand
GTCTTTAGCCTACGAAAAAAAAACCACTGTACCGGTAGTATATGCCTAGGCATGCACCAGTTACAGTTATCAGCAATTTTACAAATACAATTAACTGGTGCATACCTATATATAGCCATAAAGGGGGAATCTATCAATAACTAAATCTTATCAGAAATAATAATCAGACATTCCGTTTTATCAGATTCGAACGGCTATTTCCGAACGAGTGGCAAAGAGAAAAAAAATTCAATATAGATTTGTGTTAACGGAGAAGTGAAATTAAAGAACACTACTTAGTTCGTTGTGCTCTATGTACGTTATAGAGCAAACTAATCTTAAAAACATGCTGCATGGTAATCAGTAACCATTTCTCATTCTGACATAGAATATTCTGTTAAGTAATGAAGATTTCCAGATCATCAGAAGTAACTTCGTATATTATACAGATAAAATGTGTCTCTTCTATTCAATAAAGTTTTCTTGAACTGATTCTGAATTTTCTTTGCTTTTACAAATTTCTTCTCGTGTCTTAAATTGTTCTAATTCAATATACATCTTTCTTGTTTTGATTTACTCTTTTATATTCAATTTTGTAGAATATTGTATTCTAATAATGAGATCTTTGCGTCATTGTAATATATTGTGTTTCACTCTTTGTTGTTATGAATATTATATAAAACTTGCATCAATTAATCAACTTGCGTCGGCATTTACGTACACATTTTTACTTTTATTTTAGAATAAAAATAATTTAGATTTTTCTCATACTATTATTACGTAGTTTTTGTTCTATCCAAGTCAATGAATAACAGAAAGATCTGAAATTTTTTTCTAGTAAGAACTACCAACATCTTCGTGTAACAGATTGTGGTGACAGATTAAAGGAGAGTTTAACTAAAAAAAAAATGTAAAACAAGATTTCTAGTACGTTGAAATTCAATCTAGAAATAGAAAATGGAATTAATGACATGAAACAATAAGTGTGACAAAAAGAAATTTCTGTATTATATTCTTCTATATATCTAAACAAAAGTCTCTATATTTGTTATATCAAAAAAAAACAAATATATATGTCTACATGTTTTTTTGATTTTTGTTCATAATTTTGAAGTAATGGTAATATTGAACAAGTATCTTTTGTTATTGTATTTATATACAGTTTTATATATCCTTTTGTTTTGTTCATAGACGTTTATTAAGTTGAGAATTTAGCACCACTATTAAGTTGTTTAAGATATATATTACATCGGTTATGACATTTACGAAGTCATTTTGTATAATCTATTTATTGTACAAAGATCAAGGTAATGTTATCTAAACGAGCATAAATGATGATGATGAGATGATATTCATTCACACATAATTAGATAACTATCCATTTATTGTCAAATATTGTTCAATAAATCAATCACGATACATTAATACTGTTTCTCTTTATTCTTTTAGTATTGTTCTTCATCCATTCAATATACTGATAAACTATTTGGAAAAATAATTTCTTTTGTTTTCTTCTATCTTATCGTTGTCTATAATGTTTTATGTCATTTTCATTATAATGTTTTTCTTTCTTTTAGTCTTTCTAAATAGAAAAATAGAAAGAAAAAACAAAATTCTTTTCCCATATTATTATGATTATTATCATGAAATATCTAATATTGTGAAAAGAGTAGATATATACATATGAATATTTACAAGTTCGGTAAGAATGTTTAATTAAACATAAACAATAATAATAGTGATACGTTTGACGTACATTCTCAAGTTTCTCAATATTCAATATACGCTTAAATATTGAGATTTACTAATTTCAATCTTATGATTGACTTTTAAGAAAAATCTTTTTTACAAATTGATTCTGTTAACTTATTTTTAAAATTTCTTTTAATTTTAATTCATATTTCGAAAATATCTTCCGTTTTCACCTCATTTTCTGTTTTGGAAGTTTGTGCATAAATATTCTGATATGACGATTTTTTACTTTTGAAATTTACAGTTCATGATTATCATAATATTGTTTGAGCTTTTTATTTGATATTTTGAATGTTAAAAATCTCTTTGTTCAGAAATAGACATAAAAATCATTATTCTAATAAATTTAATATTGTACAAATGTTTATTAAAAACGAAAATAAAAAATATGATGTTAATACGTGAGCAAATAGTTGACAGTTTAAGGAAACATTTTAACCCTTTCTTGTCTTTGGCTAAATCTGACGGTTCTGAAGGACAATAGAGGTGCATAGGGGGTGACCCTATCCTACTCTGACCTATTAGGGTAGGGTAGGGTACAGGTTGAGACGTTTGTCATAGACTGTACCCTATGAGATAAAGAACACTTAGTATTGCGAGACATTCATTAGTTCAAGTGAACTAAATTTTTATAAAATGATCCCTATAGGGGCCATAGGACAAGAAAGAGTAAGGTGAGGAGGAAAATGGCTAGTTTAATCGAAAACGCGCTGATTAACGAAATAAATTAAGAAAAAAATCATTAAAAGATTGATTAATAGATTGAAAAAAGAAAAAGAAAATCTCATTTTCCAAGCAAAAAAGATATTCTTTTTTGCTTGGAAAATGAGAGTGAGTGAATAATCATGTTTTGTACTTTTTATATACACTTTTCTGTTAAGTTTTTTGAATATCTTTCTTAAACAGTTTAGAAGAATAGTGTCTACGTTTCATTCTTTTTTACTTTAACTGTTTTACTTCATTATTAAAACGCGTTTGAAATCTTTATACAAGATTTTTGATTTACTTATGTACCAGAAATTTAACCTATTGATACCATTGTATCAAAACAGAGAAGAACAAAGTCATTTTCTAGCATTTTTTTCTTTTTGTGTTATTATATAATTCTAATATAAAGACTTTTACCAAATTATGTTTCTACTTCTTCTACTTTTTTTTAACATTTGTTATTACGAATGTTGTTAATCGAATAAATTAAGTAACATCTGTTCTCACTTAAATTTTTCGAAATACGATATGCATCCTATAAGATATGAATAAGTCTTGGATAGAATGATGTTAAATTTCTGTTTAATGTTTTTAATACTATTTAATGCGTTATTTTTCGACGTACTTCTCTTCTGAACTAACAACAATAGTACTAGAGTATCTCACACACACTTGCACTCGTCATTTAGTATTAATACACTTCGTAAAACATTCTTCATAGTTATATTTTGTTGATTATTAATTCATTTTTTGGTGAAATACATAATTCATGCCATTGATTGAGGACAATATTGGACATAAAATTGCTAGCAACAATATCTGAATTATTAGAAATATACTTTTTTTTGTTATCTGTCAAACTAATCATCATTATGAATAATAACAATAATCGTGATAGATTAAAGTTAAAGAATAAGAATAAGAAAAAGAAGGCAAATAAACAAACAAATATAATCTACAATTTCTTTTCTTTTTTTATATGTTTTTATTCTAATATTATATTTTGTACATATATTTCGTTGTTCCAATTACTATTTTAAGGAATGAATGAATGAAATGAGATATGATGAAAATACGTGTGCAATTTATTCTATTTGTATATAATTGCAACATTGAAAAATTGTACACATACACGTACACGTAGAATAGAATACACCATCATTCAAACTGTTTAATCTTCTCATTTTTTTTTTTTTGTTTTTTCGTTTCTCTACATGTTTTGTATTGTAGCTCGGGACAAAAAGATAGATAATAGCAGACTCATTGTGTGACTTATAGACAAAAGAAGGAAAAAAGAAAAAAAGGAGGAATATTAGTATAAGACTGGGTACACTTTTACTTGCTTCAGTTACTTTTTACTATTTCTTTTAATTTGTGTCTTGGTGATCTAAATAAGTAATATTAGCAACAGTAGTTGTTGCATCCATATTGTATAACAAAACTCATGTAAAATGGATAGAAAAAGAGAGATATATTCACAACACTAAAGTAATTTAATCTATTTTAAAAGGATCTTCATTCATAGTCATTGTTCATCATCAGGTAGAATCTTTTCTTTAGTAGACACATTATTTTTGATAGGTCAAAAATTAACATTTTCTCAATCGTTGGTGATAGTGTTTGACCTCTTATTCTAAATTTTCACATATCAAAAAATTTAGAGGATGAAAATAATCACGTTTTAATTGAGAAAAGATGTGTTCTAAAATGGTTCTGACAAATACGTATGTTCTAGGCTTCTGTTTGTCATAATAGATAAAGAAAAGGATAAAAAAAAACCTATGAATGAGTCATATAACTTTAAAAGGTGAATAATAGGACTCGAAAAATTGAATTTGATTTGTTCCACTGAAATTGAGTTGACTATGATTTTTTAGTCTTTACTTTAAAATTATTAAGTAGAGTAATATATTTTCAATTAAACAATAGAATATACTAAAATTTGACTTTATTTTAGATTTTAATTACAAAAAAAATAAATTGTTTTGTTTTATGTTCTTGTTTTTCTATTGATAACGTACATACTCATCATGGTACTCAAACTTCCTCCATTAGAATTTACTGAATGTTTAACAGATTCACCCGATTTTCGTGAAAAACTTCGACAACATGAAAGGTACGATTGACAAAACAAGATAGGTTTTTGTTTATTTTCATCAGAAATGAAATAAATATGTCATCTGTTTATATTTTAGTGAGTTAGAAAATACATCAAATAGTATTAAGACGTTGATTAAAAAATTAAATGAAGTTATGGTGGCTAATAAAAGTATGGATCTCATCTATTATTTTTCAATTTTAATTATACTAAAATATATTCTTTTTATATATTTTTTAAGCTTTATCAAAAGCATCCAGAAGTGTTGCCGAAACGTTAAAAACGTTCAAATTTTTTGTTGTTGGACAAAAAATGAGTGAAGAAGAAAGAGATATTGGTATGGATATCACTCATTTTCACTTTTGACTTACTATTTCTTAGCATTTTTCTATTTATATTCTATTTAAAGTTTACTAATGGAGAGAATTACTATTGATTTAGTAAAAAACAAAAATTGATTTAATATTTCAACAGTCTAATAATAAAGAAATTGTTTAAATTTTGTCATTCTGTCAATCTTTTATTAATATTTTCTGTATTTTTGTTTTTTTTTTTGTTAAAAGAATCATCGCTATCCTACATGGGAGAAGTACTTCATCGAATCGAAGAAGCACGTGATTCATTGGTATAAAATTAATCTTAACGTTTGTATTCGTTTAGACATTTTGTTTTTCTTTTAGAGTACATCATCCGAAGCCTATTTGAAAAAATTAGATGAATTTCGAAAGACGACAATTGGAAAAGCAAAGGTTTTTATAATATACTTCTATTTCTTGGATGATATTTTATACCGTGTTTTCTTTTTAAATTTATTAATAGACGAAAAAAAAAGAATTTGATAAAAGTACACAACGTTATTGTACAGTTATGGAAAATAATTTAAAAATGTCATCAAAACGAGGTGATTTATTTCAAGAGGTATAAACATTTTTTTTTCGTTTTTTTGTATTTTATCTTGAAATTATTTCTTATTTCTATGTCATATTTTAGGCTGATGCTAATATGCATATGCAAACAAAAAGATTTCGAGAAGAAAGTCTGGATTATGTATTTCTATTACAACAGGTGCAAGAAAGAAAAAAATTCGATTTTGTAGAAACAGTAAGTATGATCGGTTTCGTTGATCTACCATTTCTAATTGTATTGATCTCACACTTATTTCTTTGTCAATAAGTTGACTGAATGAAACGACAGACTTATTGCTTTTTCATTCTAAAAAAACTTTTTCTTCTCCTCTCTACATATTTTCTCATTCGAGTCATGGAGTTGTTCTTACTTACTTTTGACCGTACAAAACTGGGAATAAGATGTTGCGACTCAATCAAGTCTAGTTAAAATTAGGCAGAACATAAAATTTGCTAGCACCTTTTTGATGAGAGAGTTTTTATAGCCTCAGAAACTCTCTTTCATGACTTGACTTGAACTTGAGGCATTTTTTACTTGACTTGTCCAGCTCTGATTATGGTGTATAGTTTTACAAAGAGTAAGAATCAGACGAATTGTTAGAGTATTCTATCTTTCTCTAACTGTCGTTTCACATAGTCAACTTATCAAACTTTCCTCAGAATACAGTACTGGTCAAAATTATAGGTTCACCTTTATTTTTAATTTTTCTCCTCAACCATAATAACTAGAACAAATGTGAAAAAAGATTTGAACAACTGAAAGAGTTTATAATCAGGTGAGATGCATATGAAAATTCCATTAAAATTCCTGCAAATCCAGTCTGTGGAAAACTAAGATTTTAGAAAATCCGACAAAATCAAGTTTTGCTTTTTGTAAATAGTCCATTCGTATAGAGTAAACATTTCTGAACAAAACTAGATGTCGCCGAACTCTCTACGACGTTTTTCATCGAACTGCATTCAATTTATGAAAGGTCCCTCGGTCATTTTCATTATCATTTTTGCTCTTTTTCTAGCGGTTTTGCTGATTGTGACGTGGAGGAGCCTTTCGTAAATTGAATGCAGTTCGATGAAAAAACGTCATAGAGAGTTCGACGACGTCTAGTTTTGTTCAGAAATGTTTGCTTTATACGAATGGGCTATTTATAAAAAGTTTCCGTTGGAATTGCGGGACTTGATTTTTTCGGATTTTCTAAAATCTTAGTTTTCCACAGACTGAGTTTGTAGGAATTTTAATGGAATTTTCATATGCATCTCACCTCATTATAAACTCTTTCAGTTGTTCAAATCTTTTTTCACATTTGTTCTAACTATTATGGTCGAGGAGAAAAATTAAAAATAAAGGTGAACCTATAATTTTGGCCACTACTGTAATTGATTTTTAGTACGCGAATCTACTACTAACATATGTGTTGTTGTTTCCTTGATAGCTCTAAATATTAATTGTATTTTCAGCAGTTTTTCTGAATACATACGCTAAAATCTATCTTTGAATCCATCATATCTCTCCTTTTTCTTGAACAAATTATAATTTACAAATATATACAACGATATATTTGAATACTTTTCATTTTCAACAAGAGTTAGTTCATAATACTTGAAGACTTACTGACTTACACGCTTATTAATTAGTAGTAAATTGTAATTCTTTGTACTAAATAATGCTCTAGCTATTCATCGTCTCATTTAGCTTTTGGCTTTAATGCTGAATTTTCTGTCATTTTATCATGCGGGTAACAAAAACATTATTTTTTCTTTGTCAATTAAAACTGATGCATTATTCATTATTTGCAATAGGTTATGAAATTTATAAGGAATTTGATTATTTTATCAAGTTTTTGCATCATCAAGTTCTTAAGGTAATATTAATTTAAAGTAAAATATTTTAAATAATTTTTTTTCACAAATATTTTTGTAATTTTTAGTGTCGAGAGAATTTTGATTGTTTTCAACGTGAAGGAGAAGATCTTAAACGTAAAATGTTACAGGTAACTAGACTAAAAAGACATTTTCTTTATAAATATTTTTCTTCTTTTTTATTTCAAGAGACCAGAAGAATATATATTAAAAAATCAAGAATTTAATAAAGAAGGATATCTATTTTTAGTTGAAAAAAGTTTGTATTACTTTATTTTCTTTTATTATTATTATTAAATTAATTTTTTTATCTTATAATTTAGAAGCATTAATTGGTACCACATCGTTAACAAAATATTATTGTCAATATAAGAAAGATATTGCATTATTAAGAATGATGAATTTTACTCAAACAAGTAATAAACAAGTATGAAGATATAAAATAGTCTTATTTTATTTTATATTTAATGACATTGTATTGTTGTTTTAATTCAGGTCAGTCCTGGTGAATTATTTGTTCGTACATGTTCAATGCATCCAGCAGATGAAAAATTAGATAAACGATTTTTATTTGATGTATATGCAATAGAAAAAGGAATATCATCAGATAAAACAACAGTATTTACATTTCAAGCAATAACGGAAGAAGATCTTGAAAGTTGGATATCACAAATGGGCGGACAAATTGTAAGAATAGATAGAACGGATGTGACATAAAGAATGACTCTCTTAGTATTTTCTATTTTTATCCTGTTTCTTTAGGACTCTTAGGTTAGCGTTTTTTGTTTAAATATGCGCCGCGAAATACTCTTCAAAACCATACTTAAACTTTAATTTCAAAATTTCAATCAAGAAAATTACGCAGATTATACAAAAGACGAAAAAAAATGAAAACTTTCTAAATTTGGTATTTTTTTCAACTTGAACTTTTTTCTTCTGCTATTATTTCCGTAAAAAAGGGTTGCAAAAGTGAGAACGCAGTTCTTTTTGTACTTTTGAATATGCTCTTTCTCGTAGTCTGAAAACAATTTTTTTTTTAGAGTAGATGATGTGCTAGAGAACGAAATTACAAAAATTGACAGCCCCGCATTTCCTACAATGTGCCCATGCAAGAAACGAAAAAAATTGATCGAAGTTTTGATTTTCCAGTTAGATAGAGAAGAGCAATCATTTCTGAATGAAACAAAACAAATTCGATCGAAAAAGCTTTTGGTTTGATGGAGTTATGAGAGCGTTACTGAAAACCAGAATTTAAAAAATTAATGAAAAAATGTGTGGTAACTGACAGAAAAATTATTATTTTTCCATGGATTTTTATGTAAAAAAATGTGAAGTATAGCTAAAAGTTAGAGCGAAGTTAGAACTACATAATGGGTGATTCAGATTTTCTTACTTTCAAAATGTTAACAAAAGAAATCGTTTTTGAATTTAGAAAGTTTTCATTTTTTTCCTCTTTCGTCTAATCTGCATAGTTTTCTTGATTGAAGTTCTGAAAAAGTTTATATATGGTTTTGTATGTGGCACACCTTTTAAAAAAACGCTAAACTAAGAGTCGTAAAGAAACACGATAAAAATAGAAAATACTAGGACGATCATTCTTTATGCCACACCCGTTATGCTGATATTTAGACAAATATTATCTGTTATTTTTATTTAGAATGTATCCAAAACTCCATCATCGGCTCGAACAGAAATGCAACGTAAAATTACGATTTTAGACGTTTTTTTTAATTTCTTTATTTAAATATTTTCTGTGTCTTTGTGTAGATGAATTGGATGAAGCTGGAATTGATTTTATTAAAAAATGTATTCATGCTGTCGAAAAAAAAGGTTAAATAGTGTGGATTATTTAGAATGTACAATGTATAAAAAAAAAACTTGACCATTCTATTTTAGGACTAGAAGAGCAAGGACTTTATCGTGTGGTTGGAATGACATCCAAAGTACATTCTTATGTTCTTGCTTATTTTGGTAATATTGTTGTTTTCATTGAACTTAAGCTATTTTCAATTAAAATTAAAATTAAAATGTAAATTTAATTTTTATAGATAGTCACAAGACGTTACAGCAAAAATTAGCAACACCTGTTGATGAAGATAATACTGATTTGAAAACAATCTGTAGTGGATTAAAATTTTATTTGAGATCATTAAAAGAACCATTATTTACATTTAAACTTCATAATAGATTTATTGAAGCAGCAAGTGAGTAATATCAACATTTTCATTAAAAAAACAACAATTGAATTAATCAATTTATTTCTTTGAAAATTTTTTTATTTTTAATTATTATTTTTAGTGCTTGACGATAAAGCTGAACGTATCCGATGTATTCATAGTCTTTTAAAAGAATTACCAAAACAAAATTATGAATTATTATTTATACTGATGGTTCATTTGTCAAAGTAAACAACATGTATTATATTTTTATAGTATAATATAAAAAAATTTTATTCTTTATTTTAGAGTATCTCGACAAAATGCAAAAAATTTAATGACTCCTGTTAATCTTGGCGTTTGTTTTGGACCATCATTACTTCGTCCAGAAGTTGAAACTGTTTCATCTATTTACGATATAAAATTTCGTAATGCCATTGTTGAATTAATTATTATTCATTATAATAAAGTATTTTATTTTTCTATATTTGTATATTATGTTTTTACAAGATAAATATTTATTTTTCTGTAGATGTTCAAATCAACACTTAATACACACGATATTGAAGAAATGGTTGGATCAAGGGAAAATGGTGAACATCCAGTTAATATTAGTAATTCATTATCGTCTCTAGCGGTATGAGAAAACAAAATTTTTGTACTTTGTAGATTTATTTATTTATTTTATTTTTATATTTTTCGATTTAGTCTGTAACAAGACGACCACCCGCCGACATAGATAATGTTGATATTCGACGACGAGGAATCTGTAGTCCAGATTATAATATACACATTGAAAATAAACATGTTTTCAATCCAATTTACGATGAAAATCAACGAAAAGAATGTAAAAAAAATAACATGACATACTATAATAATTCAATTTTTTAATTTTAATTTTATTTTTTTTGTCTTAATTAGCTAGTTCAAGCAGTAGTCTCGAATCATTGAGTTCAAAAAGTTTTTCATCATCTATTGGTGTACATTCTCTTCCAAGTAAGAGTTTATAAATATATTTATTAGAAATATATTAAAGAAAAATAAATTGTTTTTAGATTCTTCACCAAATCCATCAAGTCAAACACGTATTTCTTCAAATCAATCTTCGTCATCACAGTCACGGTAAGACATTATTTTGGAGTTTCCGCTCTTCGCCAATTATTGGCGAATGTTCGGGTGGTGTATTGGCGAAAGTCAAGTCAACTTTTGCCAATTGACGAAAAGGAGGGAGTAGCATTGGCGAAGGTTCAGTGGACTCGCGCCAATACTGAATTTCCATAGGAACTTTGCAAATATTGGCGTGAATCTACAAAGCCTTCGTCAATTGTCAAGAAACAGAGGTGGAGTTAGAGAAACTCGTCGAACCTTGGTCAATATTGGCGACATTTCCTCAATTCATGTACAAAAGATACGTTCGACTAAAGATAAGATCGATTTTGAACAAACGATTATTAGCTGAAATAGTAACGTCATTAGCTAACCTTGTTGGTAGTGGAAAAAAAAGGAAAAAAGAAAAACGACATTTCAGACTCAGACATGTCAAGTTCATTATCAGATTACGCTTGAGTCCTTTGACTTTGGTCAATAATTTCACCGGAGTTTTGCCAATTGGCGAAAGTGGAATGATCGTATTGGCAAGGATCCACATGACTTTCGGCAATTGGCGAAAGTGAAGGCGTTGTATTGGCGAAAATTCACATGTCACTCGCCATTGGCGAAAGTCATATTGGCGAAGATACGGCTAGCCCATTATTTTATTTAAGAATAAATATTTATAATGTTTATTGTTGTTTAGACAAATACCATCTGAAAATTATAATCGTTTAAATACTTTATCTTCAAAATTTGAACCACAAACACCTGATAAAAGTAGTCGAACTCCATTGTCAACAACATCATCATCGACAAATACAAGAGTTTTGAAGAAAACTGTGACGTATGAAGAGAATGTTCTCAGTTGTTTATCTAGTATGCAAATGTTTTTCTTTTTGATAGTCGGGCAACTACATTATATTCTTGTAAAGCCGATAATGAAACTGAATTATCTTTCAATGCAAATCAAATCATTACAAACAGTATGTTATTTTTTTTTCATATAAAATTTTCAGCAACATAAAAAGGAAAAAAGAATCATTTATTTTCTTTTTTAGTTAAATCATCTCGTGAACCTGGTTGGGTTATCGGTACGATAAATGGACAAACTGGTCTAATACCAGAAAATTATATAAATTATAGTCATATTGAAGAATGATTCAACTTTATGCATTTACTTCGATTTATTCGATCTCTTTACTTTTTTGTATTCAATCTCTAGTCGAGTTTTTCAGTTATCTTAAATTTCTTGTTAAATATTATCAATCAACGAAATGAATTTTGCCCGTTATAAAATTTACTCTTGTTTTCTTCTTTTGATGTATAATAGAAGAATCAATGGAGTGCACACACATACACATTTCACTTTTTTTAAAAATTGTGATATATATATATATCAAGCTTTTTCTTGTTTGTGTAAAAGAATGATGCAATTTATGTTCTTTTTTTTTGGTAGTTTTCTTTATTCCTATTATTCTTTTGTGTATTTTTACGTTTTGTCAAATTTTCTTTTTCAGTTTTGAATATGTGTATGTGTGTGTGTGTGTGTGTGTGAGTGTGCTTGCTTGCGAATGTTAAAACATTGAAAAAATAGAGTGACAAGAAGTTATTATTTGACTATTTTGTCTCAACTATCGTCTTCCAATTTTCTATGGTTCTATTGCGTTAGTTCTTTGTTATATATTTTTTTTTTGATTTTTGTTTTGCTTAAAACTATTGAGAAAAAAAAATGCGATCAATTAAAGAATGTCGTTATGGAAACATTCCTACAAGGGGGAAAATAAACTACATCATTTAGAGTAAAAAAGAAATAAAACGTTCTGAATGATTCTTTCTCCTTAAATTTCTGTTTCTAGTTTATTATTTTCTTCAATTATTTCTTCAAATAATAATTAACGGTCATTTCTCTCAGATTCGATAACAGTGAAAAAAAATTATCTGATAAACATACACACACACACACACATATACACTATTGATATTCGATGAATATTTTTTGTATTTAAACTAGTTTAATGAATGATAGTTTCAACTGTTGTTGTTGTTGTTGTTGTTGTTTTTTTATTGTTGTCTTTGTAAATAATTTTTTTTTCCAATCCGTGCTTTGAATTCATTTGCAATAAAATAATACAAATTCCAAGAAATTACATGAACTCAAACACTTAGAATAAGATAAGGTATGCATCATTATCATCATCTCGAACTTTTCTTTAATTTAATTTGTACAATAGAGATGAAATCGTTTTCTGTTTATATAAAATCAAACTAAAATCGGAAATTTTTTTTAAAGCAAAAAGAGGTGAAAAAATGTGATAGATACTGCACATAGATTTGGTTTCTATCAGATAACATCGTTCCATATTAAAGTAGAGATTGAATAATAACTTATATAATCGTAATATAAACATAACATAAATCGGTGGTTGTGTGAAGAATGCAAATAGCGGAGATAACAAAAGGTATCCATTTATTTTATCACAATCATAAAGAAATTGTTGTATTTCTTTATACGAATCTCTAAACAACGATAAAAATACAAGAGATAGGATGAAAACTACGGATCAATGACTTTGTCAATCAAAAAGGAATATACTTTTCTCAAAATATTAAAATATTTTTTAGAACTTTTTAAAAAAGTCGTTTAAATTGATCTCATCTCTGTTGTTACTCCTCTCAGTTACGTTAATTAGTAGAGTAACTACTCATGTTGTGAAAACCGTCGGTTAACTGTGGTTATTTCATGTGAAACCATAGCAACGCAGAGTAAAAACCAACGGTTAAACGGAAATAACCGCGGTTAACTGGGCGTTTAACTGGTGGTTTTTACTCTGCGTTGCTATGGTTTCGGTTGAAATAACCATGGTTAACCGACGGTTTTCACAACATGGGTAAACATCTATTAATGATCAAATGTCCGATTTAATTGTCTGCCCTTCTTTGATACGTCTGTGCAGTGATTTGTCAGTATTTTTTAAATCTCGTATTTTTAAATCGTATCTTTAATTAAATCTTGTATTTTACCTATGCAAGCGTCAATCTTATATTGATTCATACTGTGACAGAAAGAAGACCTTGTTTTAGGTTTAACTTTTTCAGTACTCTTCCATTACATATTAATAAGCCATTAATTCATTTCATTAAAAATAAAACGATTATTTAGAGAAAAGACAAGAAGAAAATTTTTATTTTTACACAATGCTTTCAAAAGACAAATAATTCGGCTATGAATATATATTGAGAAGCCGATTTAACTTGAGTTTAGATTCACTATTGAAGACGTAGTTACACACGTAACATATTTAACTAGATGGCAATCACTCTACGCGCGATTATGAAAACGACTAAGAGAATGTTGAATTTTCTGCTCAACTGACGAATCTTACTATAACATCGCTGGATCGCAGCAGATCTAACATGAGGTATTTAATTCTTGTTGAGATGTACTTGGTTCATTATATTTCAGCTGAAAACGTGATTCCTTCACGACTGCTGATTGAGTTGATGAAACTAATTCTATCGTGAAAATACAATCTAACTTATCAGTTTTATTCTCTATTCAGTTCGTATTCGAACAGAAAGCTGAGAAATGATAGATAATTTGTTTCTCGATTTTATTGTCCTTGTGCGCCAGTACACTCATTCTCTATTAGCATGCAGTGTATTCTCAAAAAACGACTATTTTTTTAAACTTGCTAGGCTTGCTGGGCTTGGTGTATTCTCATTGACAATACACAAGAATACGCAAATATAGTGTCGTAGTCGGGGGGGGGGGGGGGGGGGGCGGGGGTAATTGGCGTGGCCCCAAAGGGAACAATTTTATTGAAAAAATAAGTAACCAAGGTACCAGTTTTAAT
>CAJNOQ010001528.1:0-13046 GCA_905250885.1 Didymodactylos carnosus | reverse complement strand
AACCCCGCGATTTTTTTCCAATTAAAAAAAACAAAAAGGTAAAAAAATTACAAAAAAATATATTTACGCGTGATAAAAAAAAAAAAAAAAAAAAAAAAAAAATCAAATGAAACTTCTCGCTTGTAGTTTTAAATTGTCTAGTTCACAAACGTTATTGTATAATAATAACATGTTTCACTGTCGGCTTCTTTTTTGTATCCGTTACACATATTTGTGGAAAAAGAAAAAAATGACATTTTTGAACTATAACAAGTTTCAATTAAAATATTGCGTTTATTCAATGATCCTTACCCAAATCAGTTTTCTTCTTTTCTCTTTTTTTTTAAACATATACACGTCAACATCCCTATATTGTCTACTTATTATACACATATGATAAAAAATATATTTCTTTCTGTATGTCAATATGATTGTCTCGTAGTATTTTCATTTATTAGTTTATATATGGATAATCTGTACTCTTCTAAATGCTTTAAATATTTTAAGAACATCGATGATCGTTCTATTATAATTTTTACTCTTTTTGAAAGAAATCGATGAGATATTTATGCGGTCTTATATCACAAATATTTTCTAGACTAATTCTTTCATTGACCAGTATTTTTAATTGTTTTTTTAAATAATTATCAGTGATCTGCATTCGTCCAAATAATTTTGGACTCCATTTTTTAACCCCCATTGAAATCTGCATTATATATCATTTTGAAATAGAAGATATTATCAATACATATCTTTTTGTAATAAAATAAATGAAGATAATGTTATTTAACAATAAGAAATAAGTTTATAGAACAGTTAAGAAACAGCATTTTTCACGAGATTTATGCATGAAAAAGAGAGAAATGTATAAAAATATCATTCCATGTAATGACACCGTTAGAACAGGTGTTTAGTTATATCTCTATCAAAAACATGGCTATAATAATAGACAACACTTTCTTTTCTTTGATATTTTGGACGATAATGTTATGTTTGAGCTAGACCGCTTGTTAAATATGGGTGTCCCATTAACATTTCAGCTGTCGGTCGCCGTCTCGGATTAAAACGTAAGCATTTTCTTAAAACATTTCGTAGTAATGGATCTGGATGTGGTGGAATCTGAAGATCTCTTCTCATTTTTCCGAGAAAACTAATTTTATTCGAATTATCGCCTAAATATTGTAAAGGTCTTTCACCAAATGCCATTTCGTATAATATCACGCCTAGTGACCATATATCGCTTTTATAACCAAATTTTGATCGTGATCCAAGATTGAATCGAGCATTAATCAATTCAGGAGCAACATAATCTAAAATAAAATGATAGAAATCTCATTATTATTACGATTAGTTTTCATTAGAGATATGCACGGGTACCGTTTTCGTACCGGTACCCGATCCAAGAGCTTTGTACTCGTATCCGACTTATGCCTAAAATTTTCTCCTTTTCGTTTTCCAGCTAAAAACTTTTGTTTTTCGACTGGAGATGACAAATTATCATTACGTTCTCAAGTAACGGTTTTTTAAAATTTCATGTATTTTAGCTAAAATCTTGATTTTTCCACTAAAGTCTCTCGGTTTTTTTGATGAATAAAAAAAACGAACTCGTATCTGTAATTGCTCTACCTGTACCCAACAACCTCGTACCCATACCCAACCTTCGGGTCGGGTCAGGTTGCACTTTAGTTTTCACTGTAATTTCTATTAAAAAAGATAAAAATACTTACCCGGTGTACCCGCCGCAGTTTTTAATCGACTTGTAATAAATGGTGGTAAACGAAAACTGATGCCCATATCAATTAAACGTAATGATGTACCATCTGGTCCAACTTGAATGAAATTTTCCGGTTTAACATCGGCATGTACAATTCCAATTCGATGTAAATAGTATATGGCTTCAACCATCTGTGACCAAAATCGTTTTACTAATGGTAACGGTAATAATGCTCCTGATCCATTTGTTTCAATTAATGTATCTCGAAATGTATCTCCTCTTTCCATGACAATAAAACCGACTGCCTCACGATAATCCCAATTTAATACACGTATAACATAAGGATTTAATGGTTGCAAATGTAATAGTAGATCAAGTTCTTTCCAAAAACTTTGTCGTCGAGAGTCTGTGGTTGCTCTAGCTAATGCACGATGTCCAAATTGTATTATTTTTATTGCCACATTTTGTCCTGTTGAAAGATCTCGTGCACTATAAACAAAACTGTGCAAACCATAACCAATTTCATCGTCAAGTCGATAAGGAACACCATGAATAGTAATTCGTCTTGCTCCAGCAGCCATGATTATTGTTAACTAATACCTATAACAGAAATTAAAAATTAAACTAATATTAGATAGTGAGATGAAAGAAAAAGAAAATATATTTCTGACTGTCTTATATCTTTATACATTGATGATGTGTCAATTTATGACTGACAATAAAGACGGAAAAGGTTAGAAAATTCCTCATGTTATTCATAACGAAATTTGTCTTATTCCTCTATTTAGTAAACACATGAGTGATTCTGGTGTTTTTTGTACCGTTTTTAACGAAAAAAATGCCCCCAAATGAAAGTGTCCAGAAAAATATTTTAACACCGTAGAAAAAAATTCGAAAAAATTCTGTTTTCGAACTACGAAGTCCTTCTCAGCCAAAGTCCTGGTTGTTTACTTTTTGACTCAGGATCGAAAATGCGATTTTCTCTGCTTTTCAGCTAAAAAAACATAATTAAGCTTAAAAATGTATTGAAACATAGGTTTTCACGTATGCTCTATCAACCGGTATCCTTAAAAAATGGTTTTTAACAATTTCTAAGCTTAGGCCTCTAGAAATCAAGGTTTTCTGAGAATCCTTTGCTGAGCTGGTTTTCAGAAAACTGAGCCGACTATTCGATTCAGGGCGTCAATATATGTATAATCATAAAATTTGAGACTTTATGTGCTAGCCATTACAATTCTAGAGATGTGAGACAAAAGTTAGGTGTGGAACATTCTGATGTATTTTTCAAATTTCTTCCTTTAGAAATAAGTTGAAACCTTTGTATTTACAGCATAACTTGTGCTACTCATCTAACATATATGGTAAAAAAACGAGCTCTTAATTCCATGTAGTTCGGTCAGAAAAGAGTCAGAAGAGGGTGGGACAAATTGTATGTCACAAGCCACTGGTCGTCAGTAAAATATAAATTACTCAAAAACGAAAAAAGCTGCTAATTTGCGATTTTTAACAATGTATTGTACCTACTTTAGTGAACTTTTTCATGGAAAAACATTTGAGTTAAAGTGCTTATTGGCTGCGCAGTAGACTCAAAAGAGGGTGGGACAAGATTTTTAAATTTTTCGAGGACCACAAATTCCATCGAACTTTTCACAGAAACTAAAACAGATTAGGCAAAACTAAGACTGCAGGTTGACAGAGCAGATAAAATACTGATAAAAAGGTTTTGTTCCGCCACCCCTTTAAAAGAAGAAAAATCTTAATTCAGAAAAAAGAACGTGCAGGAATCACTAAGAAAAGAAAGGGAACCAAAAAACAAAGTGTTTTGCTTACTGTATACTAAGGAAATGAGACAGAAAAGAGATCTTAGCAGTATATATAGAGTAAAGTGTCCGGAATAAAATGACATAAGCTTCCAAAAGTTTGGTTTAGTATTAACGGAGATCCGTGCAGGTATATTATACTACTCTTAAGCTTGATGTAACTCGTGTAACCCAATCACTTATTAGAGGGGTACTTCGAGTGCTCGAAAATACGCTTTCGATGGACTCTCTCGCCACGGGCTCGAACCCTCAAAAAACGGCACTTCGGGCTCTCGATATAAGCTCTCGAGGGTTTATCAATTTCGAGCCCTCGGATTTTAGATAGGTAGCAAGCTCTCTAGAAAAATTTCGAGTCATCGAACAGAGATATTCGGAACTTTCGAGTCCTAGTTCCGAACACCTCTGTTCGATGACTCGAAATTTTTCTAGAGAGCTTGCTACCTATCTAAAATCCGAGGGCTCGAAATTGATAAACCCTCGAGAGCTTATATCAAGAGTCTGAAGTGCCATTTTTCGAGAGTTTGAGTCCTCGACGAGGGCCTATTTTCGAGTACTCGCCGTACCCCTCAAACGATTCTTTTCATCTAATATAGGAAAAGTTTATTTATAAATAGTGAAATTTAAATTGATTCAGATTAGAGTGTATGCATATATTTTACAGCTAATTTCTAATTCAAATCTCTCAGAATTGAAAATAATATATTCTGTGCTTACTCAATAATAGCAACGCTGTTCATTATTAAGAAAAAACAATTATAATTATTATTCGATGAAGAGGAGAAGAAAAAAAGATATAATGGAAACTATATTGGCGTCTTTTTTTCAATTATTCAGACATTTTTAGATGTGTGACATCATTATTAATTGAACTACAATATCAAAATAATAAATCGTTTCCAATCGTGGCGGTCTATGTAATATGTAACGTGTTGCCACCGAAGGTTACTTTCATCAATCAATCAACAAGGATAGAGATACAAGGTAAAAATAATATTTGATATATTGACATTTATGCGCCTTGTGGTTTTTCTTGCCGTTTGCTTTGTCTATAGACGGCAACAACTCTATTCAGGCATATCAAGTTTGAAGGTATACTCTATTTTCTACTTTATATTTATAATGGAATCATTTTTCTTCTTTCATCTTTACTAAAGTACATTTCTTGCAAGCTTTTGAAAAATGTCATGAGTATACCATTATCTTTCATAATAGATTACGGTACTATTCACTGAGATCAAAGAGAAACCATATCGATTACAAAAGCATATAATTGTTATAGACAGAATGAAGATGTTATTCTCAGATAGTTTTTACTATAGAAATTCTAATTGTCATGCACTAAAGGACAGATGCAACCAACTAAGCACATATAGTCGACATTCGGTGAAGGTTATTTTTCTTACGCTTTTAAAAAGTACATCGCTAAAAAAGATATATAATTAATTAAGCCGCGACACCTTGTACAAAATCTTTTAAAAAATACCTTTCTTACTACTACTGTAGTATCTTGTTCATAGGTGGCTTCTCAAAAAAATTGTGTATATACATCAAGGGCTGATGATATCCGTGTGTATGTGTGTGTGTGTACACTCAGTTTTTTCCAATAAAAAAAAAGTCATCAATTAACTTTTGAAATATATAAATTGAATTGTATTAGAATATAGTCGGTTTATTTCAATCCTCTTGCTGAACTTAGTGTTAAAATGAACTTGCATTCCCCTTTAATGTACATATGACTCAGTGAATTATCTATATTTTAACATTCAATCAATATTTTATGATGTAATTTATTGTAGTAACATGGCATATAATATTGCTAAAATATGATTATTAAATAACTTTAGGAGTAGAGAGAAAAATTTAAAATGTGACTGGTTACTTTCATATGTCAGATATTACATCAAATTTCGATTAGAATAAACTTTTATGTCAAATAGAATTCATCCTTGTCTAGATGTTTTTCAGGTAATTTAAAAGAGGAAAGTCAAGTCGTAGTTCTCTTAACAGAATTCTGCCGATTAAAACAGTGATGTGCGAAATAATATTAAAGTACCGCGAAAAATATCTCTATCAGATAGAAAATGATGAATTCTATTCGACGTGAAAGTATAACGTCAATTAGGTTTGGTGAAGTAAGCACATGTTAATACACGGTAAAAATACTTAAAAGTAAGTCACACTAAAAAAGTATACCCAAAATCGCTCTTTTTAGGAATCGCTTTTCAGAAAGATCACTTTTAAAATAGGCAGCAGAAGAACACTTTTGAAAAGTGATTAGAAGATAAAATAGAATACGTCTGAAAAAATGCCATTTTTCGAAGCGCTGAGCTGAAGTACTAAAAGTATTCCAAAAAAGAACACCTTTTGAAAGTATTCCTCAGTGTAGTAGTATTTTGAAACTGCTAAAAACCAGCGTAGGAAAAGGAACTGTTCTTTTTAGCTACACATTTTTTTTTATAGTGTACTTAACGATCTTGTTCGTTTTCATTTTCTATACCCTTACTTTTTTTTAAAAATTTTGTCACGCTAGTATTAAAACGACAGTTCTGGTTAGTTCACTATGAAAGTGCGTTTCGATTAGAGATATGCACGGATACCGTTTTCGTACTCGTACCCGATCCGAAAACTTCGTACCCAACCTTCGAGTCAGGTTGCACATCTCTAGTTTCGGTAATAATGTCAAACATATAGCTAACACCTCACAATCAAATTCAAGAAATGATGTAAATGATGCAGCATTAATGAAAAGGATGATTAGAGTCGTTTTGGCTTCAAATAGTACGCATCTCCTATACTTTATGTATTTCAATAGGTAGCAGGACTATTTCAGAAAAGATTTAATCTAACAATCTAAAAGCATTAGCTTCTACAATATGAATGATAACTAACGATCGATCTAAAACATATCATTTAAATATCACTTAAACAAAATTTAACTTTCTTACTTATTATTTGTGATGCTTCAGATTTGAACACATTGTCTGTCTGAATATTGTACATAATGGCATACTCAGTAGTTCATAGATAATAAGTACAATTTGTTGAAGAATATTTCATAAAGATACAGCTATTATCATATAGATTTAAATATGTGAAGTACAGATCGATAGATCCTATCAGTATAACGGATTATCGAACTTTAGTTGATGGGAGATAATCACAACGACATATAGAATTTTCGATTTTATTGTTGAATGCTAGAGGACTCATCCTCATTTATCATGATAATATGTGATAAATTTGTATGGAATGCCATAGAAGACAATAAAAATATCTTCTAGTACAGACTAAGTTATATAGTAACAACTTGAAAACAGACCAACAATATACCAATGATATACTAAACTTGTTGGATGAGTGTGTATATTCCAGGAGAAAATATCATTCAACTACTTTTATTTATCATTGTTAACGGATTGTTCAATATATTATATCCACGTTGGAGGATCAGGAGCAAGTCATTTTTTTATGTAACAACTAATAATTCAAACGATTGAGAAGTTGCAGTTGATATCCGAAAATCTATGGAATTTTGTCGATGTTTTACACGCATCACCATCACATTCTTAAATGATGAATAAATCTCTCACATTGTGTCTCATCTCTGAAACACAGTAACTCGGATTTATACCCGTCTTTTTGAAGATAGTTTCTGATTATATCTCTTTTGTTCTCATTTTACCTTTGTGTCGTAAAATATGGTTATTTTTTTTCCTGATACGGCGGTATTTGTGTCTATTCTTACTTTTAATTACCGAGTTGAGGAAAAATAAACCGTGGTTTTTATTTCGTATATCTTTTTTACTATTAATGTTAAACAGTCAATTCAAACGCTGTTCGAAAGAGCAGATATTTTTGAACATTACTAGATATAAAATTAAATACTACACGAGACTGTTCAAACTTTGTAAAAACGATTTTCCGTCTCTCTGATCTTAAATAGAAAAGTGAATTTGTTTAAGAGTACTCATCGCTCTCTTGTTGTCAAAATCTCGATTTTCTAATTAGATGTGACACAATATACAGTTAAATGGTCTCTGTATAATGAAACGTCTCTCAGTTCTCTATGACGTTTTCTTTCCCAGTTAAGCATTTTTTAATACACACCACTGGAGATCCAACATCAACATGATGAATTTGAATCTCCAGTGGTCCATCTTAAAAAATGCATAACTCGGAAAGGAAACGTCATAGAGAGTTGAGAGGCGTCCCATTATACAGAGAACATTTAACTGTATATTGCGGTACACCTAACTCGAAAATTGAAATTTTGACAAAAAGAAGCAAAAATCAAAAATATCTGCTCTTTCGAATGGCGTTTGAATTGGCTCTCTAACATCAAAAGTAAAAAAAGATACATCAGAAACAAAACTCATGATTTATTTTTCCTCATCTTGATAATTTCTACACATTTGTGTGGTGTGCTATAAGAAGAACAGTATGCATTATATATATCTTGTCTCTCTAATTCAACGTTTACATATTGTTGTCAGTAGTATATTTGACTAACGAAAAGAGTTTTTACCAATAATTAATTAATATAGACATTGGAACAGTTATTCTCGCAAATATGAACTTGAAATAATATCATGTTGTTCAATGACAAAAATAATCGAATTAAAATATTCACGTTGAGTTTATTCTACAATGTATCTATATAGTTACCTATTGTTGTATCCGCTGTTGAGCCATATTTATACGTATTATTTTGTAACAGAAAAAGATTTTAAAATATGTAAGATGTTCTACTAAATTTTCTATCATTTCTAATTTATTTAGTAGAATTGACGTGAAACTGAGAGTATTTTCTACATTAAACGTTTTCAGTCTGCTATTCAAGGCAATATCAAGATCATTTTTCTCTCAAGAAATACTATAGTAAGAGTGAGTGACAGAGTTCTAACGATAAAACACACTGTAAACGAAATTTGTCAGTACTAAAAATATTTCGTTTTTGTAAAAACGAATGAGAAACGAAAAAAAGCACTATGAATATATATTTTTTGTTTATTTGTACTATATTCACCCACCATAATATATTTCTTCTCTGAATATCAATTAGTGAGTAGAATGAATGTAATAAGCGTGTTATATTTTATCACTATGCGTTCTATAATGACTATAATTACCCTGGACCACATAATTCTTAGTTCATTAGTAATTAAATTCATTTTTATAGATATAAAATTTCGAATAATTGCCAGTATTCTTAGTTCATGTGCATCTGACATTCATCAATGAATATTGTTTCGATGGTGTATTTTTTCAATGTGTAATATCCTCGTCATTTCTTATTATCATTACAGTAATTACAACGATATTTAGATATAGTAGTGATATTGTTCTCTACGTTATTCGTATGAAAAAAACGATAGTCTAAGAAAATTTATTATTATATGCCATGTTTACTAAACATATCCTCGTTATTAATCATTGATTACTCTCATTTCTTATTCCTCTGATGTCTCGGTTATGAAATAGTTTTATTTTGAAACAATAGTCAGAATTATGCATTCTGAATACAAAAAATTCTTTGTCTTTTATATTTAAGTCTTCAGTATGTTTCTACTATTTTAATACAAAAGCAAATTTTTGAATATAAAATATCATTACGTTGAGATTCATGAATTGTGTAGCAGATGTGTGAGTTTTTATAATGATTTTAGTTGTTAGAAATTTCTTATTTTTTATGTTAATTGTTTTAGAGAAATTCAACAGATTATTTGCACCATGAGACATAATCATTATTATTTGTGACATAGTAAATGTATTTATGTTTGATATGATTACATCATGTCTATTTAACAAAAAAATTGATAAATTTTTTATTCGAATGATACGAGGTATCTGAAAGAAAGAATATTATTAAAAAAATACAAATTTTTTTTTTTTTTCTTCAAAAATCATACTGTACAGTGCTAAATAAAAATTATTAGAACAGTAAACTTATTTTATTTGTCGATCAATTTAAATGTCTTACTTTTGAAGACAAAATATAGCACCGAAAAAATTCTGAAATGTTTTTCAAAAAAACATATTCAAAACAAGCACAGTTGGCTACATATATAACAATTCTTTTTTCAAATTAATAGAAGTAACAAAATTCTTAAGAAGAATTTGAAAGCTAATATTGTTTCTGATATTTTATCTAGCACTGTAGCCATTAAGATCATATATGAATGAAATTAATAATCAGCTATTTTGACTATGTACTAGCTCTGATACGTAATACTGAATAGAGAAAGAGGCTAGAGTTAAAATGTTTTACAGTTTAAATTATTAGATCTGTTAATACATTCTTGTTATTAAACTCTTGTTGATGCAAGAAACAAGAAATTACTTTGACAATGGTTTTGATGCTTATAGTATCATGGATGAATGAACCGGGAACTACAAGAATTGGCTATATTTATCCTCTTCCTAGTAACAATAGTCAAACAATTGTTTTGTTAGTTCATATCACCACGATTTGGTTTATCATTCACTAAAATGAGAGAATAAAAGAAATAAGAGAATTATTATCTTAATTTTATTACTTACATCGCCAAAGATCACAATAGGGTCCAAACATTTCTGATGGACAAACACATTGTCCAGTTTTCGGATGACAATAACCTTTTCCACACGGTTTACATTCTTCACAATTTATACCCCACTTATTAGGACCACATTGTTTTTCTTTTCTTGTTATTGTTGCTCGAAGCATGTAAAGCGATGGTGAAACAAGCATATGTAAAGCAGTTTTAGGCGTATTATAGACTAAACGATGAGTTCTAATTGTTAACATTGGTGTACTAGTAATATTTGAAATATTATTTGTTACTTGATAATGATTATTCACTGTAGCATTAATAATAACCGGTTTCATTAATTTATTCAATAGAAATATCCCGAGTCCAATTAGAAATAATAATAACAATGATATTATGCATGCACATAATATCAATAACCATCGAGGAAAATAGAAAAATATTTGTGAAGAATTTGGTTGTGTACTACGTGATTCAGTTGAACATGTTCGTTTATTTGTAAATAGTCTATTTGTTTCATCAGTTGTATTCAAACTTTGTTCAACAGCTAGATTATCATATTTAACAACATCCTGAGAAAAAGAAAAAAAAGAAAAGAATATAAAAAAATTCAACATATAAAAATAATAATTAGAATACTTATTTCTTACTTTATCATTTGATAGAAGAGTGAGTGGATTATCATAGTTATTATTATAATTACTATAGGATGATGCAGATGATGATGTAAATTCGTGAATATCGTATAATAAATTTTCGCAAATATTAACGGGATAATGTACATAGGTACGATTTGTGTAGGTTGCACGATGATTATTATTAAATTCTGTTCTACTATTCATTTAGACGATGACGACAACGACGATGACGATAATGATTGATTTAACATTAACTTATTTCCGTGTATTTAAAATGTGATGATGATTTCTCTTTTCGATTCGAATGTATTAAATTTCATGCAATTTATAATTTGACCATTTAAATAACTATATATATATTTGGTCCGAATCGTTTATACTTTTAATACTCTTGAATAGAAGAGAGGACATCAACATATTTTGGTAAATAATATAAACAACACTGTATTATGCTTGAGTGAGAAAAAAAGAAGGAGAGAAAAAATGCGGTACCAAAAAAAAAAAAAAAAAAAAAAAATTAAAGGTTTTGCCAATTTTGTGTTTTTTGATTCGGGAAAAAGTTAATTTGTGGTATGGGACAAACAAAAAAAAAAGAGAAAGGAAAAAAAAAAGAGAAAAAGAATAGGTACAAAAGAAAAATCAAGTTTTAATTTTTAAAATCTAAAAGAGAGACAAAGTTAAGAAAAAAACAACATATATTCAGTATTTTTCAATCAAATTGTTCAAATAACACTTCATAGATTTCATTATTTGAATATATTTTTTGAGTACTAATAAAACTAAGTACTTTTATCATGTCTCAGAGAGAAGAAAAAAAAATAAAGGGATCCATCTTAATCAAAGAATTACTTTCTTTGATTACTTATATATAAAACTATGTATAGACGTGTTGCGCTAACATTTTGAAAAAATGATGTCACAAAATAGTTCAATTCTAAAAAATTAACTAGAAATTTTAATGAAATATATATGTACCTTTTTTATATGTACAGTTTTCTTTGATTAACACAACAAGTTTAATCATTAAAACGAAAATCTTTTATTTCTCTTATATTTAAACTGACGTTCCATTGCTCTTCACTATATTTACCCTCATTTAAATCACTTTTACGTTTTGAATCATGTAACAACATGATAATGACGTTTAGGATTACAGTTGTCAATTTTCCTTTTTTTTTTTTTTTTTTTTTATTAAATACACACAATAATAATGTTACGTATAAAATGTTACACCACACACATTCATTTTTGTGAATTGAAAAATAGAGCTCTCTTAATATATATCGCAAAAGCTATTTATTCTTTATAAATACATTTAATGTGCTTTTTGGATTTCTTTCTTTCTTTCCCCCGTTTTACTTAACATACATATATCATTATTATACATTGAACAACAATTTCTTTGTACAAACTATAACACATTATTTCATCTTTCTTCGTAGAAATGAAAATTACGCTTAAAAATAAAAAATATAAAAAACTTTAAGAACGGAAATAACTTTTTTGTCTAACATTGAACTTAAACCCTTACTCGTGTATAGTTATGTATCTTCTTCAAATGAAATCTGTGAAGCTTGTTTGACATATCATGGCTACTATTTACTATAGGTATCTTTTGTTACTTCATATATCTACGTATACCTACACACATTTTACATTTGCCATCGTACAATGAATGAATTACGATACATGTCATCTTTTATACTTTTCGAAAAATTATGATTCTATTACAAATGATGGCGATCGAACAATTAAACGTGAACGCCTTCAAAATATTTGTATGTGTTCAATTCAACTCACATTAGAATGTTTTATCATATATAAAAGAAAAAAAAAAAGTCTATTCGTGATACATTGTTTCAAGGCTTATTTATATTGCCTTTTTCTAAAATGTCTCAATTATGTATACTTATCCTGTTGTGTTTGTTGGATTTACTAAATGTGTGTGTATATGTGAGTGTGTGTGTGTGTATATATATGATGTTTGTTTAAATTGAAAATCAACGTCTACTGAAAAAGATATTAAAAAATAATGTTGCTGTCAGACTACAATATCAAAAAACTCAAGAACATCATTTAAAATCAACTAGACAAGAGTATATCAATTCGTGTAGACAAAATAAACATAAAAATATCTAGACAATAATGAAACTTACTTTATACACACTATATATATGTGACAGATGATTATGTGAGATCACGAATTGAATACAACTAATTAGTGAATCATTTTCACTTTTAATCAACATGAAGAAAGTTGTTTCTGTTTTAAAAGATCAACAATTCAAATAGATGAAACAATATTTATATATTTAGTTTAATGTAAAGATTTTTTCTCTTTCTTTTTTTTGTTTGTCATATAATT
>CAJNOQ010001527.1:0-30638 GCA_905250885.1 Didymodactylos carnosus | reverse complement strand
CAGACACGTTTTTCAGATAGCTCCAAAATCGATTTTGGGGGCTGTTTATACAACAGCTGTATTTTCATAACGAATCAACGTTCAGTACCGAGACACTTTTCATTTTATAGAAAAATGTTTAATCTATTTAGTTATCTAGTTGTAATTTTAGATTATTTTCTAACTTTATTGCCATAGTTCTTTGAAAAAGAGCGAAAAAAGGAGTCGGTTAGCTAGACAAGCCGTTGAATATGTACATCACGTACCTAACCGTTGTGAAAGTAAAAATCCAAATTTTAATGCTCTTTCAGCATCATCCGGATGTTTATAACCTGGTAAACCAAATGCACATAATAAACTTAAACCTTTATCAAACATAAATATTTTTGTCAAAATTCCATTTGTAATTGATATTTGTTCAGTTGAACAATCGACAATTGTTTGAAGTTTAGTTGGTAATGCTTTTTCACTATCGGCCAATAATATTTGTATAAAAACAATATTGATTAATCGTAATTCAGATAGATGATCCAGTGAGTCTTGATCTAAAATACGATCTTTAACAGGTTTAATTATAAATGTACTCAAATCGTACGAATCAAAATGATCTAAATTTTAAAAAAATAAAAATTTTTTAATTGAAATCTTTTTTTCAGAAACTATACATGTTGTTTAAACGAACTTAAGTCTATGAATGCTGTTGATCTCAAAGCTCTCATTTGTTCTTCGGTGTACAAACGTTTCGATGTTGTACTTTCACGACCATAATGATTAGCAATATGCCTGGATAATATAGCAGATTTTGAGTTTAAGCTAAAAGATGTTTTTGTTGATTCATCTCGTTTCTGTTGTGTCTGTCGTTGAGGTGATCGATTGCTTAATGAGGACGATGAAAGAATATTACGTTGTTGTTGTATTAGTTTTATAGATGAATCTAAATTAAAAGTACGATGAATTTCAGATTTTAGTTATAATCCAAAAATATTTACTCATCTCTTCTAATCGATCGTCTGTCTGATGAAAAATTGATAAGTCAACATCTGTTGGTCGTATTAATTGAGTATCATCTTCATCTTTTTTGCCTTGTATTCGAATGTAGGTTTCTACCATTGTTCTCTTTTGCATAATACCAAAATTTGTTGATTTGATTGGAAGTGGCAATGGTGGCAGACGGTGTTGTTGAACAGTTGTTGAATTTAGTAGAGAACCATGCGTAATCTCATCACCATTATGTGATGGAGTGAAGTGTGTCACATGAATTTGTTCATCTTGAAATTGATCATCATCAATTTCAACTGGAATAATAAATTTTTTAAAATAATAATCGGAGGCAGCATCTATCAGAAAAAATCTATCAGCAAATATAGTACGTATAATATTCGGAAATGGTCGTGTTGCATACCGAGAATATCCCATGTTGTTACATCCATAATAATATCCTGACTACCACATTGATATTGACATTTGTTCACCATTTTTACACCATCACCATAGCATACATAGTAATTGATGAGAGCTGACTAGAACATTCACAAATCATACACATTATTGAGAAGTTACTTTACTCTAGGACTACGATTAAAAAATTTAGAAAATGATTAGCAATTGATTATTTAAGATCATCAACATGATCGAATAATAATCAGACTACTCACACGACATTGTTCAGTCAATTGTTTATTCGATAGTGTTCCCATAAATGCTGATTGATTTCTTGCTGCTATTGATGAAACATTTAAATTTCTTATACTTGATTTTGTAATAGTGGTATTTGGATTTTCTGATAATAATTGTGCACATTGTGGAGTAATACCACGTAGAAAAAACATCGAAAATGGTCCCGTTGCAATGGCACTCTTAATATTCAGTATGGTACCAATCGATGTCGGATAATCACAATACATACGTTTCATGTGCAATGCACACGATAAAACATGTTGGGCTTGTTCACGTTTATGTTCAATTGTATCATTTTTAAATGGCCATAATGCTAAACAAACATATATTTGAGTATTTCTCTTATGCTCTTTAGAATAAGATTTCTCTTACCGAGTACAGCATCACCAGCAAACTTGTAAATATCACCATTTTCTCGTAATATTGCTTCGACTATGGGTGCTAAATATTCGTTTAATGATGATGCTAATTGATTAACACCTTTGTCAATATTTGTACTATACTTCTGACACATTTCAGTAAAGCCACTAACATCGGAAAACAATAGAATACCATTGAAATGTTCGGCATAGGGTAAACGACGGTGACGTTTTCGTTGTACAACAATATCGGGTAATTGATAGATGAATGAACGTGATTGATTCGATGGACGAAATGTAGATGGCTTCGATGATATGAATTGTAGCTGATTACAATTCATTGATAACAAAGCGGAATTTATTAAATCTTCTTTCATTTCTGATATACTATTATCACCGTCGGTCAGTAAAACAGTTTTAGCATATCACGTTGCAGGTATGTATGCATGTGCCATAAGCCTTGACAACAGTCATTGATAAGAAAATGTCAGAAATCTGAAAATGTTGGACTTAGAAAATTATGTTCAACACACCAACAAATAAATAGTATAGAAAAAGGGAGATATACGCATCAACTACAGCTTTTTCTTAATTTAACAGACACAATTAGCACACTAAAATTTAACAAGAATGATAGTCATTTTATACTCTTGGCGCTATATGTATGATATTCATTTCTTTTGTAAAAGTTTGTTTTTATCTGACTCTTTTAGTCACTTTTTACTCATGTTGAGAACACTCCTAGGAAATGTACTTGATGCACATACTTGACGACAAGTGATTACTTGACGAGTACTTGGGCAGTACTTGACAAGTTTCCTCGCTTAGTAAATACTTAAACAAGAACTGCCAAGGCGTGTTTTTACTTTCCAAGTTCTTGTCTAGGTAGTACGTACTCGTCAAGTCAGAGACAGGATACCTGGACATGTGACCTGCACAGGACAAGGTCAAAATTTGTAGAAGAATCGAGAAAGTCTGACGTTTAGGTCGTTTACTGCTATTCGATGAAACGAACAATTTTGTCTCGGACCTGGTCCTGACCTATAGAATTGGACCGTGATCTGCGGACCTGAGCTTGAAAACAACAGACCTAGACTTGGATCTCACCTGAACCTGGACCTATGACTTGAACTTGTGATCTGGACGTTAGATCCATTGTGTGAAAAAATTCTAAGAATAATGTGAAGTTGCAATATTCGGTACTAGAGTTCAAGGAGAATTTTTAGAATATGTGAGAAGCACGAGATAGATAGATATATTGAACAAAAATCTCTATAGATAATAGGGTTATTACGAGTTTTCATATTATTCTCGTACTTTTCAATGAAGAAAATGTATATGAAATAAACAGTTTCACAATGTTGGATATAGTCAATGACATAAGCTCGTCCCGATGTACTCTGTAGCTCCCAGTGTTCCAAATTAAAGGTTCAACATTCATAGACTTTCTTGTCGCTGAAATCTATTGTAAAATATTTTATTCGTGCAGATTTCACTAAATTTACTCAATCATCTGTGTAGAAAATTGCGGATGTCTTCTATGATCTATTGCACTACATACACACATTTAAATACAAATCTAAGACTTTAGATCACAGGTCCAAGTTCATATTCACTTTTTCAAGTCCAGGTTCATAGGTCTAAGTTCACTTTTGCTAGGTCAGATCTGGATATATAACCTACGAGGGACCTTTTCCAACTGTCTAATCGCTTTCTGGTTGAAACCTAGTAGGTTATAGGCTATCGACCACGCTGATTCCGAATATCCATATGAGACAGGCCTCTAGACCTTCCCAGAGCGATTTTCTGGAAAATTGGTTTTCTAGCCACCTCGAAAAATCCATAAAACTTTCTCTTCATAGATCACGATTATAGCCCACGAACTTCTGATCAAAATGAGACGTATCCCACCTCTACATAACCTTTCTTTGCAAAGTTATAGAATTTACAAGAAAAGCCCTAAATTAACTTCTTATTTCTGTAGCTTTGAGCTGACAATGACCATTTAGGGCTTTTCTTGTAAATTCTATAACTTTGCAAAGAAAGGTTATGTAGAGGTGGGATACGTCTCATTTTGGTCAGAAGTTCGTGGGCTACAATCGTGATCTATGAAGAGAAAGTCTTATGGACTTTTCGAGGTGACTATAAAACCAATTTTCCAGAAAATCACTCTGGGAAAGTCTAGAGGCCCGTCTCATATGGATATTCGGAATCAGCGTGGTCGATAGCCTATAACCTACTAGCTTTCAACCAGAAAGCGATTAGATAGTTGGAAAAGGTCCCTCGCTAGCCATGCATGTATCTGCCCTACAAAAGTAGAGTATGGCTGCATAAAGATAAATGGAACTATTCTACCGCCTTTGTTTAAAACGAACAATGTATCTGTCTTATTCGTAATAGGTCAACTGAGATACTTGATTAAATTATGGATTGTATCTGAGAAGAACTCAAACCATCGTCTGGTAAGGCTGATGATAAAGATCTTATTTTAAGACGTTACAGGCAGAGGCATCAATTTTGCTTTGCATCTAGTGCTTGTATGTAAAGAACAGGAGATGATATATACTTTGAAATCAATTTCGATTTCTCTCAAAAGTATGTGAACATGTCGCCAAAATCAAAAATTTTTTTGCGTTAATCAAGTGAATAACGCAAAAACTGGTTACAGAAGCGAAATTGTGCAAAATTTTGCATACTCTTCTAGAACAAAATGTTATTTTGTATTATGTTATATTATATTTGATTTTAATACAAAATTTTGTAAATATTTTGTTCTACAGTAGAAGAATATGCAAAATTTTGCACAATTTCGCTTTTGTAACCATTTTTTGCGTTAGGCCACTTACGTTTTGCATTCTTTTTTGCATGATCACGCAAAAAAACTTTTTGTAATTACATGGTATCATATATACGAATGATACTATCATGGTCCTGTACAGTTAGGTTATCTCTCATTCTAGCGTTGACATAAGATGAGTTTTGTTTCATTCGATTCATCTTTAATCAAAAACGGATAGTGAATTCAAATTTGCATCGAATTAGAACGAACGGGTAACTCATCTACATTATCGTCTTCATACGCATTATTATTTTCTTGAACGTTTTTTATTTCTTCAGCGATAGGTTTCGGATGTCGTTTCAAATATTGTGCTCGATCTCTTATAGTAAATATTAGAACACCAGTTACACAGAGAATTAATGCTACACCCGTTAATACAACCATAACAATGATAGAACGACGTTCATATGCTTCAAATCCGTCACGTGTGTCACATTTTATACATAATTGAATATATGATGGAGAATTATTAACGACTACTGGTAATTTTGTCGTGGAATTTGTTGAAAATGATTCGTTGATAATTTTTCTCGTTGTTTGAGTACCAACAAAATTAATCAGTAAATAAATAAAGCAAAATATTCTTATTGAACAACAACAACAATGATTACTATTAATCATTTCGGGTAACTAACAAATAGACTGAATAGAATATTTACGATATAAAACAGTTGAAGTTATTTATATTTCAAAATATCTCTGAAAATTATCTATTTATTGATAACCGTTAACTAACGGAAAAGAAAAGACTTGATTTACAGGTGTGCACTGAAGTATGGAGAAAAGAAAGGTTATATATATCTGTACGAATGCCTTGAGAGCAGAAAAGAAGTTTTTATTTTGAAAGTAAAAGTAACCAGGGCATAAATGATTTCACACCTAAATACATAAAAGAAGAAAAAGAACCAAGTGCTTTCTGTGAGATAGCCGATGGTTGTTATACGCACTAAAATAAAAAATTTTGGTTTCCAGTGTCCAAAAATGAAACTTTTTAACGAATACAATAGAATGTTGGTTTAAATTAGCCTTCAATTATGAGACATGTAATGGATAAATTTGTTTAGATTTTGCTGTGAGAAGGAAGATGATGTTGTATTCGTTTTATAATACTCACAAAGACTTCATAATTGAATTCTAAGTAGTGTCTCAAAAGAAATTATAGTATCAATATTTCAAGTTTTTCACCTCTCCTTTACATCTCCTTGAATTTATAACTCACGATAGAAATATACTTTAGAATCAAGATAGCTCTGTTCCCATTTTGAAGAGAACAGTTGATTCTGTACAGACCATGTCAAATTCAGTTTTGAAAATTTTTATTAGTTTCATACTTCAAAAGGGCCGCTCTTAAGGGTATATTTTTCCCCCTTTCAGGACTTTCTGTAGATGTATTGCCAAACATAAACTAAAATCGACCAAAGCTTATTAGGATTAATTTAAAACTCAACTAACAAGGGAACGTTTTCAGATAAATCGCTTTTTCTTTGAGTTATCTATGTAGACAATGTTTTACACCAAGATGCATTAATATGTTTTTAAAATCTATTACTATCGAAGAAAAGTAAATACAGACTAAAAAACTTCATAGCGTTATCAGGAAGTGTTCGACAGATAGAAAGACTTATCTACATAGGTAACTTGACATGCTTTACAAGCCAGACAGATCGACAGTTACTAATCGAACCAAGAGATAATCTCAGGGAAAAAGCGATTTATCATCTGAAAAACCTTTCCTCATAAGTATCTTTTTTGTTTGTCTCCGGCTACCAAGATTCCCGAGTTTTCTAAAACACTCGGTTTTTCACGTTATTCCATTTCGACTCCCCGATAACTTTGTCCGATCAGCTTTGAAATTTTACTATCAATGTCAAACAATATTCGCCAGGAGTAGATTGTTTTGTTTTTGTCTTATGATGTTTCCTTTCCGACTTATAGCAAAAACATTGAAAAACGTCTTTCACACTGTACAAAAAAAGTGTGCCGGTTGCACACCACTATGGATGAATTTGTACACTGTCTGGCACATTTTTTTTTAAGCGGAGCTGTTCAATTTTAAAATTCTTGTAATTCGAAAAGAAAAGATGATAAAACAAAAGCAAAAATTCTACTACTCCTGGGAAATAGATAGATCAAATCAAATGTTATGGAGATAATAACGTAACCATGTTAGGACGAATCATGATGATTTTCTCTAAAAAAAAGGGAAAGGTTTCTCTTAAGAAGAAGACAAACGTTTTGCTTGAAAATCATCTATGTTAGTTGTTGAATAAGTTATTCGAATATTAAACAAAAAGTTGGCGAAGGTCGTCGGGCTATTTACTCAGCTGAGTGGATTTGTTTTTTCGAATTCATATTCTGGCATGTCTAACCAGGTCAGGAAATTCAACCACCGGATCTTGTCAGAAACTTCTGGATTGAACTAGAAAATCGTCAGATCAGGTTGCCGAGTAAATCTACACGAATCCAGCCGGTGAAGCGTCGAAATACGACGAATTTGTATAAGCAGAAATCGCGCTGGCTACGACGACTTCTGTATGTCAGATTTCTACAACATCGCTCAGAATCTTTCACCACAATAGAATCGAATACTATTGGATCTTAGACAAAATCATTGGATTTTCCCTCATAAATCCGCACTAAATTACGGCATCACTCTTGCCCAATTATTCCTACTTCATTTCCCCTTTGTATCCATTATGTCCATCTGTTTGTCTTTTCTTCTGAAAAGAAATATGAAATTATAAGACAAAAGCTGAGTATCATCCATAACAGGAAAAAATGTGAAAAACTTGAAGCAAAAATTCTTCATATGACAATCACCATTCGGAATGCTTTAGAAGAAGAGGGTACATACAGAAATAAAATTGCAGAGTACTCATTTTGTCATTTGACTGAGTTTGCAGTTAGTCATGCCTGCTGGTTACATCAATATGGTGTGTCATCTAGCTTCAGAAAAAACGTTTCTTCAGAGAGAAAAACACATTATGAACGGTTCATGAGCAAGAAAAATGTTCCAATATCTTGCTAAACAAGACTAAATTACATACTTATAAGCGTGAAAACTCAAGTTGTACATGGAACAAATAATTTTAATTCACAAATTTCTGATTAAATAGACTAATTTCCTGCCTTAAATTGAGAAGTTCCGATTGGTTCTTGAATTTTCACGGATTTAGTCCGTGAGTATTATCAGATCCTGGAGCCGGAAATATCTGGATGTTAAGAAATAATCAGAGAATCAGTAGAAAAATATTTGAAATATGCTGATTTCTGACGGATTCGAACGGTCGTTTTTGACCTGCTTAGGTAATAAATATAAATAAGTTTTTCTTTTAATAGTACGTGAACAACAGTGAGTCTTTTTTGGAAACAATGAAACATCAACAATTAAATAAAAAAATGTTTGCGTAAATAAATGATTTAGAGATATGACAAATAACACAGTTACCAAAAACGAATTGTTTCACGTTTTACGGATTTATTTTTGATTTATTATATGTTTTTCAAAAAGAGGAAAAAAAAGTGAAAAAAAAAAGAACACTATCATCGGTTACATTAAACTTCAGTAGATAAGACAGAAAACCAGTGATCTTATTTGTTATCCCTAGAAATGAAAAAAAACAAGAAAATTATTGTTATTCATACATTTATGTCATTTTTTTCATACTTTAAATATAAAATAATGGCCTATAACGGTCCTAGAAAAGAAAAAAAGAGTTGAAATATATTTGAAAATATGTTATAGAAAAATTTTAAAGATTAACGTAACTTACATATTTATGTGGTCGTTGGTAATACTCAATATTAAAATCATCGTCAATGTTGTCGTTACCATCGTCATTATCAGTATCAGCTACTAATTCATCATCGGTTTGATAGGATAAATCGTAGGGATTTACCATTGCTTTTGGATAACCAAATCGATTATATTCTTCTTCTTGATCATCCTCATTATTACCTATGAAAGCTAAATTTGAATCATCATCAATATATCTTCGATAAAATCCATCATTGTAATTGTAATTGTTCTCTTCATCATCTTCATCATCATCATTATCATCATCATCATCATTATCATCATTATTAACAAACTGATAAGGAAACCAAGAGGACATGTGATTTAATGGAACATATTGGGGAGCAGAAGAACGAATATTTCTTTCATACATTGTTGGATGCCAATAACGAGGGCTAAAATAGAAAATATATTCATTCTAAGATTATAATTTTTATTTTAAAGAAAACATACAAAGTATGGTCATATCTTGTATAACCATCAGTATTGACTAAATCAGATAATGGATCATAATCGAATAACTGAAAAAAAGAGAATGATTTGAATAAAAATATTTTTTAATATTCACTATATTTTTCTTACATTATCTTCGTATAAATCATAATTGGATAAACCACGTTTTCGTCGTTGTAGTCGTTCAATTAATGCATTATGGACGATATTACTACTACGTTTTTTACGACGAGCACTCGATAATTCATTGGGATTCATTTTTGTATCCGTAAAGTCTTCAAAAACAGAATCTTGAACAAACGGTTCTAAATAAAAACAATAATATTATTGGAAAAAGGCATGCAACTCTTTGTTCAAGCTCATTTTTGAAAACAGATATTTGATATTACACAAAAACATTTCACATTAACAATTTCTCTAGTATATCGAAAAAAGTTTGTTTTAACAAAAAAATCTAGGCTTCTTACTCAAACTTAACTCATATCTCTACATAGGTAGACCTGTAAGTCGTAAAATCGTTGCCGTTGTTGATGAAATACTTTGAAAAGGTTTTTTACCGCTACTTTTCTCATGAAAAAATTGTGTATACATTCTTTTAATTCTTCGTCAACTCGTCATTCTAAAAGGAATTTTAAGCTTAGTAATAACACAATGAAAACTTCGAAAAAATTCAAACGTTGTCATTGAAGCTGAAAACGTTTTCAGCAGCCTCTAGCCGTCAGTTCTCGATTTTGATTCTCTGCTTTTCCACGTTTAAGGTTACAACACATTTGTCATAAACTATAAACTGTATCATATATTTTGGGAAGGAGCTGGAAATTAATTATTAGACATGAAGTGTCAGTTAGTTTTATTTTGGATCACTCTGGCTTATTTTACAAAAAAAGTTCATTAAAGCATTAAATCTCTTCGACATCTGTTAAATATTCTTTTATCTTAATAATGTGACATAATCTACGAGTTTTCAAAAGAAAAAAGAAGCAATCATTTTTTCTTCGTAATTTTAAATAATACTGGATGTCTTTTAATTTAAGTCATGACGTTTTTTGTTCACTGAAGAGAGTGAGAAAAAGCAGTAGTTTTCCCTCGACAAATTTCTTCGGCTTCATTTCTTCAAAAGTGCACATATTGTACTATTTCAATCAAACATAAAATTAAACTAAAATGGTTTTGCATAAATTAGATATTCAACAAAATAAGATTTTTCTTCAGACTCTTTTTTATATAAATGCTCAACTTGATACTATTTTAATTTAGTTTAGTTTTATAACACTTATCTGTTACTAGAGACTGAAAATAGAATTCAGAGAAACTGACTCTTGAGAAAGGTCGAAACTGGTCGTGGTACCTTCTTTTGATTCTTTCAGAAATGAATTCTGTTTTTCAGTCTCTAGTAACTGATAAGCGATTGTAAAACTAAACTAAATTAAGACTCTCGATAGAATGTTCCCAACTGATAAATCGCTTTCGGGCCGAACCTAGTAGACTATAGGCAGTCAGCCATGCTGGTTCCAAATATAAACATGAGATGTGCTGCTAGACCACCCGAGACTTTTCCAGAAACTCCAGAAAATCTTCGAAACTTTTCTTAATAAGTCGTGTTTGTAGCGCACAAAATTCTGATTAAAATGAGAATCTCCCAGCTCTAGACGATCTTTCTTTGCAAAGTTATAGAATTTACAAGAAAAGCCCTAAATGTTCATTGTCAGCTCAGAGATGTAGAGAGAAAAAGGAAAAAGGAAATTAGGGCTCTTCTTGTAGATTCTATAACTTTGCAAAAAAAGGTCGTGTAGAGCTGGGGGATGTCTCATTTTAATCAGAATTTCGCGCTAAAAACACAACTTATTAAAAAAAGTTTTGAAGATTTTCTGAAGTTTCTGGAAAACTAGTTTTCTAGAAAACCAGTCTCTGGAGGCCTAGCAGCACATCTCATGTTGATATTCGGAATCAGCATGTTCGACTACCTACAGTCTACTAGGTTTCAGCCTGAAAGCCATTTATTAGTTGGGAACGTTCCCTCGTCTGTTTTGATTGTATCCAAACCTGATTGCAAGTAACAAACAGAAAAAACTGACCTCTGAACAACAGAGAACGTTCAATATTTGTCAGTGATTTTTGTTCAATAATGACTTTTGAAACAAAAATTTCGACCTCACTAATTAGGACTACATAGCTGATTTCAACTCTAGAATGATGCGACAGTATGTTTTCTTCGCTCAAACATTGTACTTACTATTCACTTTATCATGATTTGATTCTACTGTTTCTTTTATTAATGCATGTAAGATATGGTGATTATTTTGTTGTTTATTACTATTTTCTTGAGATTCATCATTATTAATATCCGAATAACCGTAGTGACTAGGATAATATTTATGTGATGTACCATAATTCTCATTCTCATTTTCTCTGTCATCATCTCTACTATCTGAATCATCATTGTTAATAGCATAATGAGTATCGCGTCGTTTCTTTTTATCATTTTCTTCTTGAATAGTTGAAACGGTAGTTGTAGATGTTGTCGACGATAAGTTAATAATTGATTCTGAAGCTGTTGATTGGGTATGCGATGTTGAACTCGTTGTTGTGGTGACAGTAGCGTCTGTTGGTTTTTCTGCACTTTCATTAACTAATTCATTCACAGTTTTTTCATTTGTATCATCGGAAACATCACCAAAACGAATTTCTTTTTGACCTGTTGAAACGTTTTGTTCTAAAAAATATCAAAGACAAAAAAATTTGAATTTTAAGACTAATAGTATTAAATGAAAAATGCTGATAAAAACAACATAAATCGATTCACATCAGTTTAACTTATCGTTCTTCTGAACAGAAATTAAATATTTTTGTATAGCCAAACTCGATACTGAGAGGATGGCTAGTGTGCTATAGCTCTCTGAGATGTACCATATAGTTATATCAGAGCTGGAACCGGGCCGATAGAGACCGATATTTCACCAGTTGAAACTTTTGAAACATCTGCTTTTTTTACCGTGTTTTTCGTCAAAACACTAAAATTTCACATCTTTTTCAGTCAGAATAAACAAGACGGTGCTCAAGACAGATTTTTATTTTCATCACTTGTTTAAAGGTTACATATTATAGACTTGTTATTGTGAAGGTTCTCTCACATGTGCCCTTAAAACTATTTCATTTCTGGGGAAAATTCTTTCTGGAAATCGATTTTCAAAACTTCGCCAGGTTTTCGCCGGTTTGAGTTATAATTTCAACCGACCCGTTTACCGGCGTTTTATAGTAGTAAACTTTTTCATAAACATACCTTCCAGAGCATTGTTCTGATTGTTATTTGACTTTGAAACAACAACAGGTGCAGATAAAATAGACTGGACGACAAAAAAGAAACCAAATACAGCACAAATATAGAAATGCATCTAAAATAAAATGAGATAGGAAATTAACAATAAGATTGGTTTCATGGAAAGAAAGCTAAAATAACATAAAGTTTTGTTTAATAGAATAAAAAAACCGTACATAAAATTGTTACCTTCCTATAGAAATGAACGCAGATGGGACGTAGAATGCTTCATTTGCATAGACAACACAAAAAGAATTTTTATCAGAAATAGGAAAAGAAACTGATGTAGTTTTCTCCAGATTTCTATGAAATTTTTTTCTTTGCGTTTTCTGGAGACCCCGAGTTCCATCCAATAACGTTAAAATCCATCAGGAAATGGTCTAATTCAGTTAAAGTTTATCTTGCAACTTTTTTTGGAATATTTCACGAAGAACGGTACCATTGTTGAAATGTTGATGCCGTAGTAAGCAGCATTTCATGTAACACTAATTATTTACGCCACAGCTTCTTTAAAAGCTCGTCATACAAATTAACTAACAACTATTATCCATTTCAAAATATACGACTGGTAGATGTTTTTTGAATAACTTTTGATAGGAATGAAATAGAGACTTGCGGTTTTGATCATTCGAAAGTGGAGACTTGAGGGCATATTTTCATAAGCAGAAATGTTTTTAGAGTGCTTTTTTAAAACAGGTTTCTAGGAGTTGTTTGAAAAACCTGGCTGTGTCTCAGAAACGTCCAATAGGATTAAATTGATTATGTTTCCATGGACTGATATCCTAGAGTGTCCTCTTCAAACTGGAGTTAAGCAAGATCTTGATTTCAGCGGTTCGGGTATGTTATCGAATTTCCTTGAAGTCCTAGAACTGATATCCGATTATTATTGGTAACCTCGGAAACGAGTTCAGCCATACTGTGTTTTATGGCAATATTTGCTTTTAGTAAAAGGTTTTAAAAACTAACGGAAGTCAAGTGTTCTGAACACTAGAGTTTTCCAGCTGTTTTCACCTAATATTAAAAAACTCAATATTCAGTCACGAAACACCAGAATAACTTCAAAACTACAGAATATGGTTAATTTTGTTCGGTAGATGTGATTATAAGATTAAACAAATTGAAAAATCATGTTTTTGTTCAAGAGCTTGCCAGAAACTCTTTTGAAAAACCAGGGGTTCTCTAAATTCTTTTTTTGTAATTTCTTATAAATAAAATGTAAAATAGTCTAAATATCGACATCTTGAAGCTTTGAACTTGTTCTGGTGTTTCCTAAGTGAATTTTCAGTTTTTTGAAAACAGCTGGAAAACTCTTGTGTTCGGAAAACTTGATTTTTGTTAGTTTTTAAAACCTTTTACTAAAAACAAATATTGCCATAAGACACAGTATGATTGAATGATTAATTACCTATAGTGCACTCGTTTCCGAGGTTACCAATAGTTATCGGGTATCAATTCTAGGACTCCAAGAAAATTCGATGACGTACTCGAAGCGCTGAAATCAAGATCTTGAAAGTTGCACATTCAAGATCCTCACTCTATAAAAGCTCTTTGTTTCACTTGCTTTTCAGTGAGATATTTTTTAATTAAAAATTCCAAAGAAAAAAATTTCAAGGAGAAATAAAAAACACACATTTTCCGCTTTTTATATAAGACTTAGAAAAGACATCCTTGAGGCTCCATACATTGAAGAATACTGTACTGGATCACCCTATGTAAAGGTTAGATCCTAATTATTTCAAAGATCATTTAGTTCAGAAAATGTGTAAAAATGAGATGCTAAAATTCGTTGGCTAAAAAAAAGGCGCCACCCTTGACTGACTTTTATAACTTGGGAAATTGTATTTGCTAAACCAAAAGTCTGACTATGCCACTAACATATGGTCGCAGACACAAACATTTTTGATTACCTGTTGTACCTTACTTGAAATAGATAGACGAATATATGCATAGTGCAAAGAACTCAATTCATCTCAGTTATGTGTGTCCCATTTTTGAACATCGTCGTTGTTATTGTTGTTATTCACTCTCATTCAAAAACCGGATGGTGAATATCTTGTTCTCTCTCTCTCTCTCTCTCTCTCTCTCTCTCTCTCTCTCTCTCTCTCTCTCTCTCTCTCTTTTTTTGAAGCTTACTGTAATTGATTGATTAATATGACCCATGTTCAATATTTGAAAAAGAAGAAGAAAGAACAAGATGCTTGCATGAGTATATATTTATACAGTAAACAGAACAAAATACTGCTAAACAGATCTAGAATACATGTGAAGTTATTCTTCTTTTTTTTTACTCTTTAAGATAATTATCGGTAAAAAACAAAATGAAAGAAAAGAAAAAAAATTACTTTTGAATTTCCTTCACTATAAGAAAGAGACTATCGTTAATATTACTTTCTTTTAGAGGGAGAGAAAAAGAAAAAAAAAAGATGATGATGGTCAATGGCTTTTGTTAGGTCAAGAATGACAATTGATATACATTTTGAGATAGATGAAATGCATGCGAACAGGGGTGTATATTAGGAGAGAAAAAAAAATAAGAGATCGAAGAGTAAAAAAGTAGGGGATTATGCACAAACAATGTTAACTCAATGAAAGAGAGGAGAAAGAGTGTCTGTTTGTCGTTTTTCATAAATGTTGTATTTTAATCTAGAAACGATGAAAAATTTTTGAGATCTAAAACTATAACCAGATTTGATTTGTCTCAGAAGTTTTTTGTTTTCAAGTTTTAATCGAGAAATTTAGAGAAGTAAACATTCACAAAGAGATGACGATCGAATGGTTGACATTATTTGTGTAAACCTCCCATGTTGCCTAAATCAATATGAACAACGTAATTGTACTTGAACATCGATATATACATGCATATGTATATACATACACACCCGTTTATACGCACGCACGACCTTACATTTTGTCATCAAATAGAGTTACGATATGATATTTAATGTATATTCAGTCTTTTTTTTATTTTTACTCCACCCATTAATAGCCATTGGACAATATCATCATAATGTTCTGTTTTTTCAATATGACAGTATTGATGATCATATTTGATTTTATTAATTCTAACAAATGAATAAAGATTATCACATCTAATTGAAATTAGAATGGAGACAAAAAAATCATTTTGTCTATAGAAAGAGAAGAGAAAATAAAAGATATACATATGTTTGAAAGTAAAATGAAAACGTGATATTATTGTCGTTTAAAAAGTCATTTATGAATAGAACAGTGCCAGTAGCGAGTTATTTTCTTCAGGTAAACGATTTTATGTTTTCCAAATGTCATTTTACAGTGAAATTATTTTAACATTCATTTAACTATGGAGTTTATCTTCTATCTAAAATCATATGAATATAACAAAAAGTTTATCGTTTTGTCTAATAAGAGTCTAGAAATATAACAATCTTGTTTTCTTGAGTATATGAAAGGATAGACGATTGACCTGTATGTGCGTGTCTGTAGTATATATATTTATATTTTTAAATTTACAACCATGACAGAATTGTATCCGACATTTTTTTTTGTCTTTATGAAAATTAGAAAAAGAAGTCTAATTAATAACTGTTGAAAAGAAAAGTGAATAAACACTTTTAAGCACGCAATATATCGTAAATGAATGTTTTATTTTCTATAGAGAAAGAAAATTTTATGTCATAAGCTATTAATTACAATTCTGTTGTATTATTGATAAAAAAAAAAAAAAGTTCATGTTCTGATTGTAAACCTTATCAAATTAACTGAGTTGCATCATTGACCACTTGAGCTCTTTTGAGACAAAAACAGAATGTTTTATTATCTTCAAACATTAATCAATTGTTTCATAGTGATATTCTTACGGGATCTAAAAATAGATGAAAGATTATTCTCGTTTGATCAGTTAATGAATTCAATAATACTACAGTGATTCGTACTATATACTCCCACAATTGTCCCAATAATTCTACACAACAATTGATTTTCTCCCTTTGAGCATATTATTTTTTAATCATATTTTCGAAAAATGTTTAGTCAATAGTTTGAAATTTGCGAATAGTTTATAGTACAGCATTTCTGTTCTGTGTATTACATCGTATTACCGTATTCTGAATTGATTTACTCTTAACTTATGTGCAAGAAAAAAACAGACTCATAGCTCAGAGATGTAAGAAGCACGAAAGGTACAATGATGAGGTAACCAAAAGCATCATGGATTGAATAAGATGAGAAATAAATTCAAAAAGATTCTGTCATTCGTGTTAATTGTATATTATACTTTATTTTCGGTCTGTTGTGTTACTATGTTTGAACACAATTTTTAAATTTAGCTTAGAGTTAAAACTCTCGTCTTTCGAATGAAAACGATTAAAAACTGGCAAAGAAAAACGTTTTGAAGCAAATTTTTGATGCATCTACATATTTCACTTAAACAATATCTGAATCGGTATGTAAGATCTACGTTTTCATAATGAATAGGCAATGGTATGAATCATTAAAACTTACAATACGCTCTTCATTAATTAAAAAAAAGAAAGTAACTCATTTTATCTACCATTTTGTCTCTCATTTTTGTTTTGAACCGTAAGTACATACGGTTACTGTAAAGAATTAGTGGAACTTCTTTTGTCACGTCGTATAATATTCATTGATACTTAATTTACGTGTGTAAAGAAACAAGTTATTTTGTACTTCTTTGTGGTATTTTTTTAATCACGCACATGTTTCGTGTGCTCACTTTTATTTATCTCACATAATTTGTCTTCTAATAAGAGAAAAACTGTACTCAATTTTTCTCACGTAAAAATCAATAATTAGATAAGAAAAACAAAATAAAATTAACTTAGTGCTCAAATTAAACAATTTACAAAAGAAATTTGAAGAAAAGGTTAATTTATCTAGCTGCTGTAGTTCAATCGTTCGGATACTTTAACAATTTTGCATGATATGCAATTATTTTGCTCTTCTTGCTCAATTTTAACTATATAAAGAGGCTTTTTTGAACTATATCAATTGTATTAAATTTTTTACACTCATGCAAAAATCTCAATGTTTTGTGTTTATATTTTGTTAAGGGCGATCATGTTTGGGTCGATCTTCGAAATGGAGGTGAATTTAATGTTGAAATTGGTGCTAAAGTGGTTGCTACTCAAGCCGGACAAATTATATTGGTTGATGATAATGGACAGGTGAGAAAAAAAATATTTGTTTGTTAATGTTTTGTTTCTATAAATGTTTAATCCAGGAGTTGCAATTTCCCATTCAAACTAAATTTCGACCGATGCATGTTAGTTCAGTTGAAGGTGTTGACGATATGATTTTATTGGGTGATTTAAAAGAGTCCGCTGTATTACACAATTTACATATGCGCTATAAAAATGATAATATTTATGTAAGTACAAATACTAACTGAATATGGAAAATTTGTAGTATGAAATTTGTTCTGTTTTGTAGACATATACTGGATCTATATTAGTCGCCGTTAATCCATATAAACCACTTGATATTTATAATATTGATTATGTGCATCGTTATTGTAATCGAAAAATTGGTGAATTACCACCACATATCTTCGCTATCGGAGATAATGCCTATATGAATTTGCAACGTTATCAACATGATCAATGTATTATTATAAGGTGAGTTTTTAACTTAACCTGATACATCTTCTCTATTTTTAATCTACTACTTCGAAGCCGTATCCATCCAAATATTGGGATTTAATGTTGTTTGAACAAAGATTGTTATAGATTGTATTTACCCATTTTAGCGGTGAATCTGGAAGTGGTAAAACTGAATCAACAAAATTAATTTTACAATTTTTGGCTGCTACATCTGGTCAACATTCATGGATTGAACAACAAATATTAGATGCTAATCCAATTTTAGAAGGTGAATACTTTTCTTTTTCTTTCTTACAGATACTATGTTTTTTCCCATTTTTTTTTGTTTAAAGCTTTTGGTAATGCAAAAACAGTACGAAACGATAATAGTAGCCGATTTGGAAAGTATATTGATATTCACTTCGATAAACGTGGTGTGATTGAAGGTGCTAAAATTGAACAATATTTATTGGAAAAATCTCGAATTGTATCACAGGTATGTAGTATTTTTGACAATATTTTATTGTATAATTATTAAGGGTTATTTTATTAGTTTTGTGAATTAGCAATCATGATTTTCTTCTAAACTTCTTTCTAGTGGAATTTATTTTTGATACAATAATTTGGTAAGATAGGGACAATACCTATGAGTTGTATACTGAGCAAATAAAATGGTGCATGATCGTTCATTTTTCCTAATGCATGAAAACGTGAACAATTTGTTCGTTGTTTTTTTTGGCTATTTGTTGTTGTTTTTTTTGCATCATTTGTTGTTCATGCATGATAAACAGATAAAACAGGAACAAAGAGACAAAAACAACAATACGTTATTTTAACGTTTTTTTTAGAAAAAAAAATGCGTTTATCTATAACACTTTTTTAATTTCATAATAAGCTTTGCATGGAATATTCATTCAAAGCATCGCAAAAAAAACGAAAATAATATTTCATATTAGAATGTTTTTCAGTTCATCTTTTGCTTTTTTTTATTGCAGGCTCGTGATGAACGCAATTATCATGTATTCTATTGTATGTTAGCCGGTATGTCAAAAGATGAAAAACAAGCTCTCGATTTATCAGCAGCCAGTGATTATATATATCTAAATCAGGTTCGTGTTTTTATACACATCAAATAAAAAAAGTATTCTCATTTTTTGTAATTTTTTTTTAATTTTAGATCGAAGTATGTTTTTGTTGTTTTTTTTATTCCTTTTTTTACATTTTACTTGTACGATGATGAAAAGTGTTATTAGGGCACCATTTACTGCGATAGTCGAGATGATGGTAAAGAATGGTCAACAATTAAAAGTGCATGTAAAGTGTTAATGTTTAATGATGAAGAACTACATGATATTTTGAGATTGTTATCAGCTGTACTACATTTGGGAAATCTAAAATTTCAAGGTAGGATAGTTATAAGATAAATCAACAATATTGTTATATTGTATATTGTTATTTATTCATTTTAGCTACGACCACACAAAATTTGGATACAACAGCAATTGGAAATAATAATGTTTTAAGAACTGTGTCTAAATTGCTTAAAGTATGATCTATTTTAACGTTATATAAATTGAATTTAAATGAAGAATTTTTATTTGATATTTTAAGTTAGATGAGAATGGTTTACGTGAGGGTCTTTTGAAAAGAACAATTTTTGCTCATGGAGAAGCCGTTGTTACACCGTTAAATCAAATACAAGCATGTGATGTACGGTATGTATCTAAATTTGAATTATTTGTAAAATTTATTTTATCTTTTATTTTATTTTACTTATTTTTAGTGATGCATTTGTAAAAGGAATTTATGGTAAAATGTTTATATGGATAGTAGATAAAATAAATAGTGCTATATATAAACCAAAAGAAGCTTCAACATATAGAAAATCTATTGGTGTATTAGATATATTTGGTTTTGAAAATTTTCAACGAAATAGTTTTGAACAATTATGTATTAATTATGCTAATGAAAATGTAAGTATATTTAACATAATTATTATTAGAATTTATTTTATAATCTTTTCTTGTTATATTTAGTTACAACAATTTTTTGTTCATCATATATTCAAATTGGAACAAGTATGTATAAATAAAAATTTTCCATTTTTCAATGAATTATTATTAAATTTTGATTTTATTTTATAGGAAGAATACGATAATGAACATATTGACTGGAAACATATCTCGTTCGAAGATAATCAACGAATATTAGATTTAATTGCAATAAAATCTATGAACATAATAGCATTGATAGATGAAGAAAGTAAATTTCCCAAAGTAAGTTAAAAAATATAAGTTTTTTGTATAATTCATTTAATTTTATCTTTTTTTTTTATTTGAGGGCACTGATAAATCTTTATGTGATAAATTACATGCTAATCATGGGAAAAATGAAAATTTTGTTAGTAGAAAAAATGAGAATGGTATCAATTTTGGTATTAAACATTTTGCCGGACATGTATATTATGATTGTGAAAGTATGTATTCTTTGATTATATCTTACATGTTGTCAATAATATCAATTTGATATTATTTCTAGATTTTCTCGAGAAAAATCGCGATACATTTAGTCAAGATCTAATGAAATTATTGCAAGATACAAAGAGTAAATTTTTAAGAAATTTATTTCTGAATGAATATCAGATTGGAACAGAAACGCGAAAACGAGCTCCATCCTTGGGTACACAATTTAAAAAATCACTTGATTCATTAATGACAATATTGGCAGCGTGTCAACCATTTTTTGTTCGTTGTATCAAACCAAATGAATATAAAGCACCAAATGTAGGTCGTTTAAACATGTTTTATTTGAATTTTTAATTCTTTTTATCTTGTTTTTTTTTTCTTCCTTTTTATCTAAGAATTTTGATCGTTCACTCGTTCATCGTCAACTGCGCTATTCTGGCATGATGGAAACAATAAGTATTCGAAGGAAAGGCTATCCTATACGACATTTATTTCGTGATTTTGTTGATCGTTATCGATTATTAGCACCGGGTATCGGTCCATCACATCGTGAAGGCGATTGTAAACAAGCTGCAGATAAAATATGTAAAACAGCACTAACGAACAAAGATTATCAAATTGGAAAAACGAAGATTTTTCTAAAAGTAGAATTGTGAAACATCTATTTATTAACTAATTGTTATTTTTTTATCATATTGTCTCTTTTTTCCAGGATGCTCATGATGTCTATCTTGAGCAAGCTCGTGAACAAGTTATGTCACGTAAAATTCTTATATTACAAAATTCGATAAGACGATGGATAGTTAGACGAAAATTTTTAGCCATGCGTCAAAGTGCATTTATTATACAATCACAATGGAGAGCATATCAACAAACAAAACGTTATACAATAATAAGAAATGGTTTTATGCGTTTACAAGCATTACATCATACACGTTTATTAACACATCGATATACGGCATTAAAAAATCGTATATTAAACTTGCAACGATATTGTCGTGGCTATGTTGCACGACAAAATTATAGTAGAAAATTGAATGCTATTATTATATTACAAGCAGAAGTTAGACGACATATTGCACAAAAACAAATGAGACGATTGAAAATTGAACAAAAAAAATATAAAGAAGTGGAACAAGAACGTTATGAAGAAGAAAAAAGATTAATACCAACACTGGGTGCAAAAAGAGCGAAAGAAGAAGCAGAGAAAAAGTATCGTGTATGTATTTCATTTATCCATGCCATATGCTGGAATAACGAACGATAAATATTTTCGCAGCTCTTTCCTATAAGTAGTTAGTGAATAGAAAAAAACAACAACTTATGTTTGTTTTCTATTTTAGGAACGTTTAAATCAATTAGAACGGGAAATTCATGAACAAGAGCGAATGGAACAACAACGTGCTAAAGAAAAACGTATGTTAATGGAACGTAAAAGTTATGATGATAATGAACTATTTAATACAATGTTTCCTGGTGGCGATGAACGTACAACAACCGGTGGTATTAATTCACATCAAAATCAATCGCGTTCAAATACTGGTGGTATGCAATCAACTTTGGGTAATTTACCATCAGTTGGTAATGTTGAATTAATTCATAAAGCATTACCATTACCCGATCAAGACGAAGATTTAAAAGAGTATACATTTGCCAAATTTGCATCAACATATTTTCAAGGCAATGCAACACCATCATTTACAAAAAAAGCACTTAAACAACCATTACTTGCATTGAAATCAGAACGAGATCAATTAGCTGCTTTAGCTATATGGATAACAATTCTTCGTTTTATGTGTGACCTTCCTGATATTCGTACACCATCAACTACTCATCAAAAACAATCTGTCATGACTAAAATTCATTCAACATTAGGACGTAAATTTAATAAAAAAGATTTAGAAGAAGCACAAAAATTAAGTGAATCAATTGATAATCATCCAAATAATCTTCCTACAACAAGTTTATCTACGACAAATGGAAGTAATGGTAATGGTAATAATAATAATTCAAATTCGATGTTAAATATTAATAACAGTAAAGCATCTCGTAGTGTTAAACAAAAATTAGTTAATATGACATTAAAACGAAAATCAAAATTATCTAATGATAATGCCATTACACGTCTAAAAGATTTAGATTTATTAAGTACACAACAAATGAAAATGAATGGAATGAATCCATTTCTTGAAGATCGACCAACATCAAATTTAGAAAAATTACATTTTATTATTGGAATTGGAATACATGTACAAGAAGTTCGAGATGAAATTTATTGTCAAATATGTAAACAATTAACAAATAATCCAACTCCACAAAGTGTTGCTCGAGGATGGATATTATTATCATTATGTGTTGGATGTTTTGCACCATCATCTAAATTAATTAAATATCTTCAAAATTTTATTCTCAATGGACCAAATGGTTTTCCACGTTATTGTTATGAACGTCTATCACGTACAATGATGAATGGTTTAAGAACACAACCACCATCTTGGCTAGAATTACAAGTAATTATATTTTATTTTTAATATAATTTAACTTTATATGATTATTTTGATTTATTTCTTCTAGGCTACTAAACATAAAGAACCACTATTACTACAAATAACATTCATGGATGGTAGTTCAAAAGCATTAAAAGCCGATTCAGCTACAACAGCTAAAGAATTATGTGATTTATTAGCAGAAAAAATTAATTTACAAGATAAATTTGGTTTTTCATTGTATATAGCTTTATTTGATAAAGTATCATCATTGGGTAGCGGTGGTGATCATGTAATGGATGCAATATCTCAATGTGAACAATATGCAAAAGAACAAGGTACATTAGAAAAAATTGCACCATGGCGTCTATTTTTTCGTAAAGAAATATTTGCTCCATGGCATAATCCTAGTGAAGATAATGTGGCAACAAATTTAATATATCAACAAGTTGTACGTGGTATTAAATTTGGTGAATATCGTTGTGAAAAAGATGATGATCTATCAATAATTGCTGCACAACAGTATTATATTGAATATGGAACAGAAATGCATGTTGATAGATTAAAAGAATTATTACCACAGTATATACCAGATAATCAATTATGTCAAAATAAAGCAACAGAAAGGTGGATACAATTGATTATAAATGCCCATAAACGAAATTATTATGCAAAAGAACGTATACAAACTATATGTGTAAAAGAAGATGTTGTAAATTATGCAAGATTTAAATGGCCATTGTTATTTTCTCGTTTTTATGAAGCATATAAATTTTCTGGTCCAACATTACCAAAAAATGAAGTTATTATTGCTGTTAATTGGACAGGTGTCTATGTTATCGATGATCAAGAACAAGTTTTATTAGAATTATCATTTCCAGAAATAACACAAATATTAAGTAGTAAAACAGGCAGACAACAAGGAAATTCTTTTACAATAATAACAATTAAGAATGATGAATATACGTTTACATCGAATAATGCCGATGATATCAAAGATTTAGTTATTAATTTTCTAGAAGGTTTAAAAAGAAAATCAAAATTTCTTGTTGTTATACAAGACTATGAACCAACAGGTAAAAAGAAGTGTATTTTTACATTTTAATTTATTATTTTTATATCATATTCTAATAATATTTATTAATAAAAATTATTTTATTCTATTTTAATTCGATACTATTTGATTATTTTTGTTTTTTAGAACGTGCTCAAGGTTTATCTATTCATCGTGGTGATTTAATAACATTACAAGATGATCTTAATATATCTACAGTTAACAATGATAATCATCAACTTGGAACAACAACCACTACTAAATCTTCACATTGGTTATTCGGCTATAATGAACGTACAGGTTTAACCGGTGAATTTCCTAGAGAGTGTGTTTATGTATTACCAACAATGTCAAAACCACCACAAGATATTTTACAAACATTTGCTTTACAATGGACAGATACAAATCAACAACAACAAAATGAAAATTTATTAACAAATAATAATTATGGAACAGATTTTCATGTTGAACATGGTTATACATTAGAAAAATATGCTGAATTAAATTTTCGTTTATCACCAAAACGAACATGGTCAAATACATTTTCTCGTCGTGGAGGTAATAATGGTGATAAATTATGGGCATTTCAAAAGGAACCACTAAGACAACCATTATTAAAAAAATTACAAGATAAACAAGATTTAAGTGAAGAAGCATGTACTTGTTTTATGAATATATTAAAATATATGGGCGATTATCAAACAGGAATTATTAGAAGACGAGCAACAAATGAATTAACGGATGCTATATTTGATCCAGCTTTAAAACATGTATGTTAATCAACATTCTATCATAATAAAAAAAATATAGATAAATAAATAAAGTAAACTATTTCTATTTAGGAAATTTTAAAAGATGAAATTTATTGTCAAATAATAAAACAATTAACTGATAATGGAAATCAAACAAGTGAATCACATGGTTGGGAATTAATATGGTTAGGAACAGGTTGTTTTGCACCAAGTGCATTATTATTAAAAGAAGTCAACTTATTTTTACGTTCAAGAAAACATCAATTAGCAGCTGATTGTTTTGCAAGATTACAACGTACATTAAAGTAAATTAATATTATTATTATTATTATTTTTCTTCTTCTTTATTAATTAAATTTTATTTTATTTTTATTTTTATAGAAATGGACAACGTAAACATCCACCACATCAAGTTGAAGTTGAAGCTATTCAACATATGACAACACAAATTTATCATAAAGTCTATTTTCCCGATGATACATCTGAAGCATTTGAAGTTGATTCTAGTACACGTGCAAAAGATTTTTGTCGAAATATTGCCGATCGTTTAAAACTTCAAGGCAGTGAAGGATTTAGTTTATTTGTTAAAATATTAGATAAAGTTATTAGTGTACCAGATGGAGATTTCTTTTTCGATTTTGTTCGACATTTAACAGTAAGCAATAAAATATTTATTTTGACTATTTGATAGTCTATTTTTTTTAAAATTAATTTTAAATTTAGGAATGGATTAAAAAAACAAAACAACGTGAAGGTAAAACAAAACAAAAATAACAACATATCGGCTATTATTCTATTATTTTGTTTTTAATATATTTAGATCCTCCAAAATATACTTATCAAATATTTTTTATGAGAAAACTATGGACAAATACAGTACCCGGACAAGATAGAATGGCTGATATTATATTCCACTATCATCAGGTAGAAATTATTAATTAAGAAAAAAATTTAAATTAAATAAATCATTTTTATTCATAGGAATTACCAAAATTGATTCGTGGATATCATAAATGTTCAGTTGAAGAAGCTATACAATTGGCGGCTTATATCTATCGTGTTCGTTTTGTCGATAGTCTTGCTCAATTCGATAATATACAGTAAGAAGATGAAAAATAAAATTATTTTATGTCTTTATTTTTATTTTCATTTTTTAGACTCAAAGATTTTTTACCAGCCGATCTTGTTGATCGATTACCCTACGCTGATTGGAAAAAGGTAAAATATGAGATTTTTAATTTTCTTTTAATTATTTAATGATGTCTAAGTTATACAAAACATTATTATATTTATTTTAGCGTATAATGACTGCTCATCAATCTTCTCGTGGAATATCGGCTGAAGATGCTAAAATTAAATTTTTAAAAATTATTTATCAATGGTCAACATTTGGTTCAGCATTTTTCGAAATTAAAGTATGATAAATTTTATAATAATTATTTTTCTAATTGTTAAAATGTTTTTTTTGTTTATAGCAAACATCTGATCCAACATATCCTGAACAGTTACTTATTGCCATAAATAAAAATGGTGTCAATTTAATTCATCCAAAAACAAAAGATCTTTTAATGACTTATTCATTTACAAGCATATCAAATTGGTCAAGTGGAACTACTTATTTTAGTTTTGTAAGCAATTTAAAAACATAAACTTATTTTTAAATATTATTTTTTTATTTTATTTTGTAGACGGTTGGTGATATTGTACGTGGTACGAGATTATTGTGTGAATCACCTTTAGTAAGTACGATACTTTGTAAGATAACTGAACATAATATTCTATATTTTGTATTAGGGTTATAAAATGGATGATCTATTGACATCTTATATTAGTTTAATGGTACAAACAATGCATCGAAATTCCTCACGAACAAATAATCCAATCTAAAAATAGAAAACTATTAGAATTAATTTCATTTTCTCTCTTTTATCTTTTTAATCTATAAGTTTTGTTTTTATGTCTTAGTTGTTTTTTTTTAACGAAAAACACGAATATAGAAAATAGAAAATATAACACCGATTTATGACAAAATAATTTTCACAATTTTATTTTTTACATTTTTTTTTTCTTCTGTTTTTGCTTTTGTGTTTTTCTTTTATTCTTGTTGATTTCTCTTTCAAAAGAAAATAAGCGACATGTTAATACGATATACATAACAAATACATTCACACACACACACACACACAGACGACTCTTCATATTGTTGTTGTTTTTTTTTGTTAATACTATTTAATAAAAATGCTCTTTCTCTCAATTTTATTATCTATTGAATAGTGTTTAATATTCATTTATCAATACATCATTGTACAAAAATGAATAATATCAAAAGAAAAATCTTCAAAATCATTGCTTTTATATTGATAACTTTTCATTTCATTGAAATAGAAAATTTTGTCGTGTGTCTGATACGTTTATTCTTAAGATTAAGCACCGAAGAATAGTTCGATAAAAAAAAAGAGTATACAAAATTTCAAAAATCAAAATTTATGTTTAGTAAAACGGAACGATGATGTTCCAATTTGATGTTTAATCATTATAACTGATTAATCATGATATTCTCTGATATACTTAATTTATTAAGAAGGTAATTTGAACTATATAGCAGAGTCAAACGTATTGTTAGTTTATCTGAATAGAGTAACACATACAACAACTAAGATATAACATTTGAACTGTATTATAGCGGAGCGTTAAAAGATTAATTTGAAAAGACGTTATTTTATGACAGTCGACAAATATTTATCGAATATGGTAAATGACAATATACATGTAAAATTGTTCAAACGTCATTAATCCAATACAACTACCTTCATCACATGGTATAATAAAAAATTGGACAAACAATTCGAATTTCAGTAAGAGAAATCAAGTACTATAAAAGACTTTTGACACCGTGCTACATCATATTCTTCTTCAAAAGCTGTCTAAAGCAGGGATATTAGGAATTCTTCTTAAATGGTTCTCGTCTTATCTGTCTAATCGTACACAAAAAGTTTCCGTTGATTCATCTTCTTCTTCTTTGGTTCGTGTGACGTCTGGTATAATACCACAGGTTAGTATTTTAGGCCTGATTTTATAAATTATATTCATTAATGATCTTTCGCCGTCGCTTAAATCTTCGCTTCTTTCTTGTCTCTTTGCTGCTGATGTCTTTTGCGTCACAAATATATTCGAAGAACAAAAATATATCAATAAGCTTCTTCTTTGATGTAATATAAATGAGGTAAAATTAAGCAAAAACAAATGTCAATGGATTTTATTTTCTAACTCTACAAAATTCTAATAAAAAGCATTAATATTAAGCGAGTTTCATCTCTCAACCTATTTGGTGTTATTATCTTACATAATTTAACGTGGAAATCTCACATTGGATATGTTTCAATAAAATCTCGGCAAATGTTAGGCTCTATTTCGAGAGTTTTTCGAGACTCTCCCTCATTCTTACATTGTCATCTGTATAAAACTTGCGTAAGACCAGTGCTAGAATATGCTTGTGTTATCTATGATTCAACCTTTACTTCTCATCTTAATATTCTGAACAAAATTCAGCGCCTTGCTAGAAAAATTATTTCACAAGACTTTAATAGTTCTTATTTGCTGAGAAAATTTAGAATTCAATCACTTTTTAATAGGCGTCTTTACTATCGTCTTCTATATTGTCATCAAATATTCTATAAAACAAACTTCTCTCTCATCTTTTGACTTGATCTCACTGCTAACTACGCGTCAAAGTTCTCGATTAGGTCATAATAATAGCGTTTTCATACCTCGTCTCAAGCTAAAATATGCATCCGACTCTTTCATTCTACGCGGCTCAAAGGAATGGGATGAACTTCCTTCAGTTTTAGCATGTTAGTCTACTTTATCCATATTTAAATCTATGTTAAGATATCATCTAGGCTTTCAATAATTTTTATGTTTAGATCTACTCTTTCTCTTAGAATGTATCACACATATGTTTTCTCTCACAATGTATGTGTTATAGAAGCGGTTCTTCTTAGAAACTTTTTAGTTTAGGTTATCAGGAGTGTCTTCGGATGCCACAAGTCTTTTTGGTGCTTTTTTGTGATATCCTACCTTAGTGTAAAATAAATTCCAGTTTCAGTGAATATTCAACAGACGTGTTAAAAAGATCAGCTCTGACAAATACGTCTGTTTTTGTGGGCTATAGGGAGATGAATGTGTATTTTTTTATAATGTAACTTTCTGAGTATTAACGTTATAGAAGTATACGTCGATTAGACAGATTTTTAAGTTAGTTCTGTTATGTTATGTTTTATTTCTATCGGCGAAAACAGGGCTGGGTAAAAATTCAAAAAGTGACGAATTTTCTTTAAATGGATTATTTAATTTTTCTAATATCAATAAGAGCATTACATATGAACAATAGAAAAAATCTAAATCAAACGTAACCTATTTAGCTCTTAAATATGACTAGGAAAAAGTCGGAAGAAAAGCAGAAAAACAAATCAGAAAAACAAAATAAACGAAACTATTTAAAAGTATAAGAAGATGGTAGAAATAATAATAATCATAACGATACAACATCATCTAATACCTGGCTTCGTACTGAGGTTTTTCTAAAAAAGAGAAATTAAGGAGGAATAGGGAGGACGAGTACGATGCAAGTCGAATACAAATGCAACAATCATATCGCAAAGATATAGATTCATATCGCATTCAATAGAAATAGAAAGATTATTGAAAAAATGATCAGTCCATGTAAAATGATGTGCTAGACAATAATAGTATATCGATTTTAGAAGCACGTGTTAGAAACACGTCCAAAAAAAGCTCAAAGAGAACTATTTCTCACAATGAAGATTTACTTTAACAGTTCCATGAAACAATCAATAGTGGATCAGAATTTATTTGTACTTATTATGATCGAATATTTCACAGTAATAGTGTTGTTCAAATACATCACTTTCCTCTAGAAACTTTAACCACTACTTGCGTTTCAGTGTGTTGCTGACATTTTATCAGCAGATAGACATGAACATATCTGTACTCTTTGAAAATGTGAGTAACTCATTTATTATTTAATTAGTGTTTCTGTTTAATATCTATTTGCTATCTTTACTCTATACGTATCGTTTGGTACATTAAGTGTATAAATAATGTGCATTTTTTATAGTTCATCTACTTAATAAAAAGAAAATGCCACAAATGGCAAAAAGAATAGACTAACTTTTCACTGTGAATCACAATTATAATTACAGAGACGATTAGTTTCAGTACGTTTGCCAAAGATGAAAGAGTACTTTTTTCCCTTGACGTTTACCATGTATAAAGGTGCAAAGATGTGTGTAGGCAATTGAAATCATCAAATATTTCTGTAGGATTTTGTTAGGATTCTAAGACATTAAAGAAAAATCATAGCAGAGTACTGGTAGGATATGTCACGGCTCCTGTCAACAAATTCATAGAGATTTTACTACGGTAGTTACTACGACCGTACACATGTTAACTTAACACGTCGTTGTTCCAATACACAAACAGTGAGTGATGCACTTGTTGATCTCAAAAACTATGAAACCTACGGTTGTCTAAACTATATCTATAGTTCGAACATTTTTTCAATAGTAAACGAACCGGAAATCAAACTAAGAACTTGTCATAATTTTTTATACTCTTTACAACATGTCTAGTAATTTTCACAAAAGAAATAGACGGTTCATTTTTTTTTGTTTGTCTTTCAGATAATCTTCTGTCTGTCATTCTGTCATTATCAGTCGGAAAATGAAAATGAGACATTTACGAGGAAAGGACACCAAGTGATAAATCGCTTCTAGCTTAAAACTTAGCGAACAATAGGTAATCGAGTGTGCTGATTCCGAATACTAACATGAGACGGGCCGCTAGGCCTCCAAAGACTGGATTTCC